>JAAGAY010143109.1:57646-98074 GCA_011801015.1 Ardeotis arabs | reverse complement strand
CTGTTTTCCCCTTCTTAAATACGTTATCGCAGAGGCGTTATCACGGGACATTCTGCTACCAATCGGCTCGGCCTTGGCCAGCAGCAGGTCCGCCCTAGGCCCGGCCGAGTCCACTAAACAAAGGGGAGCGACTTCTAGCAGTTTCCTACAGAAGCTTCTACCTTAGGCCCCCCCTCACTAAACAAAACCACAACACCATGTTTCCCTGTATGGTGGGCAAGAGATTATTACTATCTAGCTGATTGAAAATAAATAAATAAATTGATTTAATCCTATCAACTGACATTTCACTTAAAATATTTTAACTAAGAATAGTTTGTAAAATGAAAAATTATAATCACTGTTTATCTCAGTAAGAAAATGAAACATGGATGAAAAGACTGTTTCTGAGGTTTCAATAAGCTAACAGCTTACTGTAAATTTTGACAATCAGTGGATAACTCCCTACAACTGTGGCAAAAACCAAATACCTGAGTATCAGTAGATTAACCTCATCAACCCGTTTCTTGTCCAGTAATGGATTAGTTGAGGTGAACACTCGAGTTGTCCAGTTTAATTTAGTGTCTTAGTTTTTAAGACTGTGTGTATTTGACAGTAGCACTAATGACAGTTTAACACAGTGACATGAAACCAGAGCATAGTGAAATGTTAAGAAACACCTATATCTTGCTTTTGAACAGCACATAATAACTCAATGTGTATACTCAATTTAAATTAAAAAGTAACTATGAGCTTAGTCACTCTCCTTTGGGAAAGGGAAGAGTCAGGCAATAATGGAATATTATATACTAGCTTCTCATTTAGTCTTCCTTAATCTGTTTTGCTTTTCATTTAGATCAAGATATTTTATATATTCTGTTATCTGTGATCTCTAGTTCATTAGAAAAGAGAACAGCTGCCAGTCACATACCAGGAATTTACTCTGCATCTGCCTGCCCTTCAAGTATACTGTGACAGCGGGTAAAAGAAGTAAAAATATACTTATGAACAATAAATGTATTTAAAATCCATCTATGCAACAAATTTCCCTTGGCTGTACAGAGAGATGTGAATATGTTGTAAAATGAGCCAGTAACAGATGCTGGCTTAATGAATTAACAGCAGTAATTTAAATGATGAGATCATTTTTTTTTTTCTTTTTAGACAAATTTACTACGGAAAGATGAGTGGAATAAATAAAGGAAGAAAGGATAAACTCAGATACAATTGCAAGATTAAAAGAGGAGTGTGTCAAGGTTTTATCTAACTACAGGATGAGATATGCCTACTTCTGACCAGATCATAACAGCAACAAAGTTGTAGTGGTGTGGATTTGGAAGGGGATAGCCAATGTATAGTAAAACAGTATCTTGGTATTGGGCTTCTGGTCACTGTACTAAACCAGGCCATAAACAAGGCCTACAACTTAGGTATGCGTGCTATATTTTACATTTTGTCTGTTCTGGTGGATTAGTTCTACAAACCTTTACATACAGTGGCAAGTCCATTCATTTACATAAAACTACACATAAACATCTTTATATTTTTATGATTTGGCTGTACTAGTACAGAAAGTGTTACTGAAGCTTTCAGCTTAAACTTAGCTTAAGTAAGAAAGCAAGCACTGTATGGTAAACAGTGCTGTGAGCCACTGTGAACCAACAGACTGTGGATATTACCATTCTGTCAATAGTCTGGCAAGGCCAGGTGGAAACAAAATAGTCGACTGGTCATTTTTACTCTCTGCTACATGAGAAAATACATGGATGATTGTATTAAACTCATCTGTGTTACAAGTTTCAATACTGGAAAATATATTTATGAAATTGCAAACAATGTGGTTTTGCTGATCTTAATTCAGGCTAAAGATCTGATAGTAGCAGAGTCTCGCCTTCATAACTCAAGCCACAAGTCTTCTGTCACTCTTAGAAACCTTTACATAATTTGCATATGAAGAGCAGTAAGTAAAGATGCAGCATTTTAGCAACTGAGTGATGAGACTGCACCATATGCCTTTGCAGTAAAGTCTCTCAAGTGAATTACTTGATAATATGGTGTATGTTGTATTTTTTCCATCATACAAGATTGTCATGAAACTGTCATGAACTTTCATGAAAATATTGTAAGACAAAAATATTTTTCCAGTCAGTGTTATTCAAACAATCCTGTTCCAGTTCATTCTCAGAGATTGTATGACACTCTTATTTTTATAGGAACTACTTTAATACACTTCACTACAAGTTGCTAGTGAATAATATGACAATGAATGAACTACTCTGATCCTTTCCTGTACTATGAAATATGCAGAATTTCCACATATTTCAGAATATGCTCATATCCAGGCAATCCAGGAAAAATATCTTTTCTATGCTGGATAAACATGAGATATAAAAATATTTTTTTTAAAAAAAATACATATAGTCTTACATTGTTCGTGTTGCTTGGGCTTTGAAATGTTGGTCTTTATTGTATAACATTATGGTGGGAAAAAATAACTGCAATCCTGTAAGTGGATTTTTCATAACCATATGCACCATTTTTCTTCGGCCTCTTTAATTAATTGTTTAATGGTCTGAATCTTCTTAGCTGATATTCAAATGATTACCCTTTTATAGTAAAAATGTAAGTTGATCCTTTTTCAGAAATGAAACAAACAGCTTTTTGATTAGCTTTGTGGAGGTGCTATACTAAATAGCACTTTGATCTTGGAGATCTGAGTTCAAATAATACATAAATAAGAAAAGAATAATAACTTTAGCAACCTTCTCATTTTCAAACTGCTGGACTGATGAGTATAACTTATGTGCATAACCTATTTGGAGAACCGTAGTACTTTTTGACATAGTTTTGCTGTTTCTGGGAAGGGATGATAAAAGATGAGTAAAGGTTTGTGTATGTGAGATCTCAATAGTGTTAACACATTTCAGTATTTCACAACATAGTCTCTTTTGATCAAACCAGTATTCTTCCTGTTTCCCAAGCATTACCAATTACCTTTCACAGTAACTCCTTACAAATACTTCTAGAATAAAGCAAGAAACAAATCTTAGTCCAAAAGTTACACCAGTCAAAACTATATTCAAAATACTGCTAGTTGATTTTTTTTTTTCCCTTAAATTATTTTTTTTCAGTAAACATTTCCATAGAATTGAGATAAAAAATCATTAAGTGAAAATCAGAACAAGTTCTATGCTCTAATTACGTCCAGGTCTGGAGCCCCCAATGTAAGAACATGGACTAGTCCAGAGGAGGACCATGAAGATGATCAGAGTACTGGAGCACCTCTCCTGTGAGGACAGGCTGAGAGAGTTGGGGCTGTTCAGCCTGGAGAAGAGAAGGCTCCAGGGAGACCTTATAGTGGCCTTCCAATACCTAAAGGGGGCCCACAGGAAAGATGGGGGAAAACTCTTCAGTAGAGGCTGTTGTAAGAGGACGAAGGGTAATGGTTTCAAAATAGAGGGAGGTAGATTTAGATTAGATATTAGGAAAGATTTTTTTACAGTGAGAATGTTGGAACACTGGAACAGGTTGCCCAGAGAGGTGGTTAATGCCCCATCCCTGGAAACTTTCAAGGCCAGGTCGGACGGGGCTCTGAGCAACCTGATCGAGTTGAAGATGTCCCTGCTCCTTGCAGGGGGGTTGGACTAGATGACCTTTAGAGGTTCCTTCCAACCCTAACTATTCTATGATTCTATTATTCTAATTTTAAAGTAATACCAGACTTGTTTACTTTCAGAAAAAAAAAGGTAGTGGTGTGAGAAAAAAAGCTGAGATTTTTGGGAAGAAAGAACTTTTATTTTTATACACAGTCTTCATATAAAGTAATACTGAACAAGTTTCACCTGTACAATTCTTCCGGTTTCAATTTTAATTTAGATTGATAACCTGTAATGCTCAATATCTTGTCTTTTTTTCTTTCCAAGGTATGCAGCAATGCATACAGTGGAAGGCAAGATCTCAAATAACTCAAATAACTGATTTCAGAAAATCTACCCCCACAAATGTCACTAAAAATTTACCTAATTTTACTTTTAGATTTAAGAATAAAAAGATTTAATAGATCTGTATTACAACTACTGAAATCTTCTACATGTTTAGAAAAAGTTTTTCTCATTCTTCATACACTTAATACACAAAACTAGTAGGTTAGTAGTATTTATGCTATATGTTTATTTTGTTTATGTTTATTGAATTTTGACAAAACTGACAACCTGCAGTAGTTTAATGTCATTGTTTTGATTTTATTAGGCCACCTATATTTATAAAGTACCTGTAATCAGTACGCATTCCACGTGGAACTGTACCAAAACTGATGTTTTGAAATATGTAATTTCATACTCAAAAGTGTTACTGGATATGCTATAGCCAGAATAAGACCCTGAAACCAATTACTGTGCCTTCATTTATCAGATTTAGCAGAGTTGTTATAAATACTTCTAATGGAGTCATAACAGTAGATTTGCAGTTGTCTGTAGGTATACAGTGTTACAGAGTTAAGCTATAGCGCTAACGTAATGAAGCTGTTCCTTCTTGTCATGATTTGAACATAATCACAACTGATTTCCATGTTCAAGAAGCTTCTGAGAGCTGTAACATCTTCCAAATATTAAGACCATGAAACTCAAGGAAACCAATGCATAATGTAAATAGATTCTAGCACATTGTTATTTGTAGTTTTTTCCTGCTTGCAAACAAAAATATTTGTTACATAATAGAGTTTAAGTGGTCATGATAATGCTGTAAATATATAAAGATTTACACATTTAATAGTAAAGATCATTCATAAAACAGAAAAGGAATAACAGAGGTGCATAAAGCTTTTACTTCGTAGGGAAATAAATCACTTTATTTTTTCAGATAGCTCTTCTGTGAAGTCGTTGGATCACATAATAAAAACAAACTTAAAAGTGTGCCAAAGGGGTCATAGAATCATAGAATATCTCAAGTCGGAAGGGACTTACAAGGATCATCAAGTCCAAATCCCTACTCCTTGCAGGACTAGCTAAAACTAAACCATATGACTAGGAGTCATCCAGATGCTCCTGGAACTCTGACAGGCTTGATGCAGTGACGACTTTCCTGGGGAGCCTGTTCCAGTGAGCTACCACTCTCTCAGTGAAGAAGCTTTTCCTAATGTGCAGTCTGGACCTCCCCTGCAACAGCTTCATTCCATTGCTTTGTGTCTTATTGCCGGTCACAGAGAGAGGAGATCAGTACCTCCTCCTCTGCTGCCCGCCTTGAGGAAGTTGTAGACTGCAATGAGGTCACCCCTCAGCCTTCTCTTAGACAAACTTTCATCAGAAAATGCTAAACTGAGTTTGCCAAATAGTGTTTTCACTGTCTGCAAAGATTCTGCAGTTTAATTATTGCTTCTTTGACATACAGATATTGCCGCAAAATCTAGTACATTTTAAAAATTCTGTAAACAGTTTGATGCATCCTTTCTATTTTGGTATTCAGAAATGTGAAGAACAGAGACTTGTGTGTTACCCAGAGCCCACGTACCTCCCTGCTGAGTGGATTTTTGCATTGAAGAACACCTGTTGATTTCACAGGAATATTGTGTGTTATTCCTCAAACAACAGGGTAGAATACAGGACTTAATTAATTAATTCTCATCATTTACCACTTAGCATATAGAAGAGTATATTGCAGCACAGAGATTTAAGAATAGCCTCTAATTTTTACTTCTTCACTTATTGATAAACTTTTGGGTTTTCTTCTTTGGTTTTGTTTTGTTTATTTCTTTTTAACCAGTTTAAGCCTTTCTTGACATGATTTTTAGAAGTCCTAGGCATTCCCATATACTCACTGAGTTAGCAAGGGTTCTGAGAATTAAGAAACGTGTGAAATCAAGCTGAGCTCCCAAATTAGCAAAAATGGGCTGCCCCAAAATTAAAAGCCCTTAAAATCCAAAAATGTTTAATTAAATTTCCTTTTATACGACTAATACTGTAAAGTTGCAATTCCTAAATGCTTTAAGTAATACCAAATCACTTTAAAGGTGTTCAGCATTTTAAAAGAGCTTCCAATAGATGAAATTGAGAATGCTAATAGAAGCATTTAATAAAAAAAACCCTGACACAAAAATCAAATTCTGTGCACACTACTGAACAACTAAAATAAAAACATAAACAGCAATGACATTTTTGAACTATATAACAGATTACTTCTGATACTCAATATATAAAGACTATCACTTTTCTAACTGTTCAGCTCTAACTTTTTAAAACACTCTAGTAAGAATCAAGTTGAAACAAAGTTTCGATAGAAAAGGAAACCTAACATTTTCCATATGCACTGTCATATTCCATCCCTTTTCTAATATTCATGTCCCATTAACATTCAGTATTGGATGAATCTAGGCTTGAGGATACAAAAGATAAAAACAATCTGAAGTATTTTTTTGCTTGTTTTGACATTTGCTATCTATCCATTATTTTCTCAGCCTAAGACACCTTGTTTTATGAAAAAAAAAAAGTACAAATTCTGAGGCAAATAATCAAAACCTTGATTTATTATACTGTTGGATATAGAACTGCCACAGAAGCATACTGCGTTGGCAAGACTGAGATTTGCAACACTAAACACTACTGCAGCTTTGATCATTTCAATGCTAGAACTTAGTGTTGGAAAATCTTAAACTCGGCGTTGAGAGTTAAAGATATGAAATGAGACTGGGAATGGAAGACCTCAGTTTACCTGCAGGCTATCTACAGCAATGGTAGTGTCAATGCATGTTTTTCTGTGCTACTCATAACCTAGCTCAGACAAATCAGTCTTTCCCAGAAAAAGTTTTGCAGAAAGGTAAATGTGTAAGGTGTCTTGTAAAATCAATCATTGTTCTTTATATGTCCTCGTACAAAAAAAAAAAAAAAAAAAAAAAAAAGAAAAAAAAAAAAAAAAAAGAGGTTATACTAGACAATTCTTGGTATTTTTCTATTTTTAACTGAACCTATAATGCTTTAAGTCAAGTTATAAGTTCATTAATCTGAAGGATGGTTTTTTTTGATATTAGGTAGACAGGATTTTTGCAAATGGCTATATATACATATATTTCATAAAATCTTGCATTAATTTTGAAAAGATAGCTCACATGAAAATCAAGCAATTGCAGCTAAAACAAAACATGGCTAACATTTTGGTACATTAGAAGTACTGAGATATAAATTCTTGTCTTTCAATTGCAGAAAGCCACGGATATTTGGCAGAGTGTTTAGTAACCATCTAATGGGGTAGCTTATTTTTCTTTATGGTTAGGAATTTTGATTTATAAGAATGTTTAATTAGTAATGGATCAATCTATAATTTAAATGATAAGCATTAGTCATAGCTGCAATACCTACCACCTGTAGCGTGCCTGCAGCAGTGCATGTTCTGTCTGTTTTACATGCAAATATTTTATGTCTGTAGTGTGTCCACAACTTTCTGTAATACACCTGTAAGTGTATGTGCTAACTAACCTTTCACAGGTGCTGCAACGAGACTTACCAACTCTCCAGATTTTATCATGAATCTCACAATATTTGGTGTGTATGTGTGCTTTGTCTATTTGATTTAAGTTGGATTTTCAGTCCAGTCTCATGATAATTGGTAGAGAACATGTATATTTGTTCTAATTCCTTGTGAACATGTCTTCCATTACTTTCCTTTGGGCTGAATTTGTCAAGATAACTGCATTTTAACTGTCCTTTCTCCATTGGAAGTGAGGTTGCCCTGACCCAACATGCTTATGATATTCTGTTGTTGTCAGACCCACCTTTATATAGATTATTAAATATTCAGGGAAACAGGGACTGGAAACTGAATCTTCCACAATGAAGGTGAGTGCCCTAGACATTCCAGTAAAAAAGTTAACAACCCTCTGCTCTACGAACCTAGTAAATAGTTTGCTATTATAAAATATAGAAGGGCAGAAACATTAAAGTAAAGCGCTCTCTTATTCCTGTGACTGCTGGGCTGCTAAGAGAGATTCTGCTTCTCTAACCTTCCCTTCAAAAAGGGCTTACCTCACTGAGCACCTAAGGTGGTCAAGCAAAAACAGGTCCAATGAGAGTAGTCAAATGTGAACACCCTGCATCTTGCTTGAATTTGATGTTAAACCCCAACCTGTCTTAGTGGCATTGCTTCTGCATGCTTTGGCAGGTTCCTTCTCAATTGTGTGTCCTCTTTAAATAACACTTATAGTTACCTAACTCTCTACACACATTGTGCAGTGTAACATAGCACCACTCTGATTACAGAGGCTAATTAAGTTAGCTCATATTCTGCAAGTCTTCAATGTCCTTTCATAGGAAGAAATGGTTTAAGAAAAAGAAATTAATCTAAGACTGACTTAGCTTATGAAGATGACCTGTAGGTTGATACAGCTTCTTTAGTGTCAAACGTAACAGATTCAGGCTGTAGCCTTGCTTAATATGAGGAATTCTTTGCTCTCTCTCTTCCTGTTTGCATGTAAATAGTGGGAACATATAATCTGTGAGATAACTAGCATGTTGCCAGATCAGGTGTAGATTGACTATAAATTTATAAAATATTAGAGCTTAGAGAGTGGGTGGGCACATAAAACCAAGCTCTTCAGGAACTGTTTCCAACTATTTTATGTGTATCATCAACTGTCAGCATATTCTTTAATTAATTTTAATATTTTAATATGTAAAGATTTAGCCAGGAACATAACATCATCAATAAGTTACAAAAAATAGACCTTACTGACCTAAACTGGCAAGACAATAGCAATAAAATAGAATTTTTAAGTTACAGAGAATCTAGGTTAGTAATACACTGAAATATATTATAGCAATTGTAAAAATATGAATGATTAGAAATGGCATGGGAACAAAAAACCTTTTTTTACTATTGTGTAAGAAATTTATGTGAATCATAGAATCATATTTAGGGTTGGAAGGGACCTTCAAAGGTCATCTAGTCCAACCCCCCTGCAAGAAGCAGGGACATCTTCAACTAGGTCAGGTTGCTCAGAGCCTCGTCCAACCTGGCCTTGAAAGTTTCCAGGGATGGGGCATCCACCACCTCTCTGGGCAACCTGTTCCAGTGTTCCACCACCCTCAGTGTAAAAAATTTCTTCCTTATATCCAGTTTGAATCTACCTACCTCTATTCTAAAATCATTACCCCTCATTCTGTTACAACAGGTCCTGCTAAATGGTTTCTCCCCGTCTTTCTTGTAGGCCCCCTTTAGGTATTGGAAGGCTGCTATAGGGTCTCCCTGGAGCCTTCTATTCTCCAGTCTGAACAGCCCTGACTCTCTCAGCCTGTCTTCATAGGAAAGGTGCTCCAGCCCTCTTATCATCTTTGTGGCCCTCCTCTGGACTCCTTCCAACAGGTCCACATCCTTCTTATGTTGGGGACTCTGGGGGAGAATCACATCCCTCAACCTGCTGATCACACTTTTTTTTTTATGCAGCCCAAGGGGTGGTTGGCTTTCTGAGCTGTAAACACACATTTTTGGCTCTTATTGAGCTTCTTATCCACCAGCACACCCAAGTCCTTCTTCTCAGAGCTGCTCTCAATCCATTCTCTGCCCAGCCTGTATTTGTGCTTGGGATTTCCCTGATCCATGTGCAGGACCTTGCACTTGGCCTTGTTGCACTTAATGAGGTTGTCACGGGCTCACCTCTTCAGCCTGTTAGGGTCCCTCTGGATGACATGCCTTCCTTCCAGCGTGTTGACTACACCACACAGTGTGGTGTCATCGGTAAACTTGCAGAGGATGCACTGAATTCCACTGTCCATGTCACCGAAAAAGATGTTAAACAGGTCCAGGCCCAATAACAACCCCTGAGGAATGCGACTTGTCACTAGTTTCCACTTTTTGAGTGTGACCATCCAGCCAATACTTTATCTACCGAGTTGTCCATCCATCAAACCCATGTCTCTCCAGTTTAGAGACAAGGATGTTGTGTGGGACAGTGTCAAATGCTTTGCACAAGTCCAGGTAGAGGATGTCAGTTGGTTGTCCCTTATCCATCAATGCTATAACCTCATCATAGAAGGCCACGAAATTCGTCAGAATTTGCCCTTAGTGAAGCCATGTTGTCTGTCACAAATCACCTCCTTATTTTCCATGTACCTTAGCATAGTTTCCAGGAGGAACTGCTCCATGACCTTGCCAGGCACAGAGGTGAGGCTGACTGGCCTGTAGTTCCCTGGGTCTTGCTTGTTTCCCTTTTTAAAAATGGGGGTTATGTTTCCCCTTTTTCACTCAACAGGAACCTCACCAGACTGCCACAACTTCTCAAATATGATGGATAGCGGCTTGCCAATTTCATCTGCCAGTTCCCTCAGGACCCATGGATGCATCTCATCAGGTCCCATGGACTTGTGCACCTTCAGGTTCCTTAGATAGTCTCAAACCTGATCTTCTCCTACAGTGGGTGGTTCTTCATGCTCCCAGTCCCTGCTTTTGCCTTTTGTGACTAGAACAATGTGACTAGAGCCCTCACCTGTGAAGACTAAGGCAAAAAAGTCATCGTCTATCTCAACCTTTTCCATGTTCTGGGTAACCAGATCACCTGTTTCCTTGAGAGAGGGCCTACATTCTCCTTGGTCTTTTTATCCCCAGTGTACCTATAGAAGCTTTTCTTCTTGCCCTCAATGTCCCTGGCCAGATTTAATTATTAGGGCTTTAGCCTTCCTTACTTGATCTCTGGCTGCTTGGATCAGGGATTCCTCCCAGGCTACCTGTCCTTACTTTCACCCTCTCTGGGCTTTCTTTTTGTTTTTTAATTGGTCCAGGAGCTCCTGTTCATCCATGCAGGTTGTCTGGTGTTTTTGCCTGACTTCCTCTTTGTTGGGATGCATTGCTCCAGAGCTTGGGGGAGGTGATCCTTGAACATTAATCAGCTTTCTTGGGCCCCTCTTCCCTCCAGGGCCTTATCCCATGGTACTTTGCCCAGCAGATCCCTGAGGAGGCCTAAAGTCTGCTCTCCTGAAGTCCAGGGTAGTGAGCTTGCTACATGCTTTCCTTGCTGCCCTAAGGATCTTGAACTCCATCATCTCATGGTCATTGCAGTCAAGGCTGCCCTTGAGCTCCACATTCCCCACCAGCCCCTCCTTGTTGATGAGAAATAGGTCCAGCATAGCATGTCTCTTCATTGACTCCTCTATCACTTCCAGGAGGAAGTTATCATCCATGCATTCCAGGAACCTCCTGAATTAATTGTGCCCTGCTGTGTTGTCCTACCAACAGATATTGGGCTGGTTGAAGTGCCCCATGAGGAACAGAGCTTGTGACCATGAGGCTGTTCCTATCTGTCTTCTTGGTTCTCCTGGTCAGGTGGCCTGTAGCAAGCCCCCACTGCAATGTCACCTATCCCTGCCCTCCCTTTAATCGTGAACCATAAGATCTCTCTCAGCTCCTCATACATCCCCAGATGAAGCTCCATGCACTCCAGCTGATCATTGACATAGAAGGTGACATGCCCACCTTGTCTCCCCTTCCTATCCTCCCTAAAGAGCCTATATCCCTCCATTCCAATGCTGCAGTCATAGAAGCCATCCCCCCAACAAGGTCATAGCCCTGCAGATGTGCATGCATTTTTAACGCTTGTTTGTTCCCCACACTACATGCATTAGCACAGAGGCACTTGAGGTGGGTCCTCATCAGTTAAACATGCTAAAATGCTGGGCTTTGAACTTTTTAATTACTCTGTCTTAATGAGAAATGAAATGTATTTTGTATTTCTAGATACAAGTAAAACCAAATTTTTCTGATCCCTCCACCAAATGTTATTGTAGTCCTCTATTGATTTAAAACATTTGAAGACAAAAAGAAGATTAAATCCTCTGAGAGGAGGTCAAGAAACTGCACAGATATACTAATGAGATATGAAAATAGAGAAATTATTCTGCAGGTGCCTGGGTTTTATTGCTTCAGTCATTTGTAGGGATCAAAGAAATGATTCTGAAATTTAACTGGAAGAAACTTTTCTCCAGGGAGTAATGCAAGTCTCAGAAATATTTTCTCCCTAGTCCCTTCCTGCAGAAACATCTACATTTTCTGCTAATTTTGTTGAGGAATGTATGAAACCTCCAACAAAATTAGTATTATCATTATATATATCTGGTATTGTGATTACACGTGCAGTCACAACAAGCATTTGTAGACATGGCTATGTCAGTCATGTTAAGAGCAGAAAGTGTTATTTGAACAAGGTGCCTCTATTGACAAAAGTTCAATCTGTAGAGGCTGTAATCTTAATAGTCTGATGTAACAAACAGTTTTCATGACATAGCACCTTTTCCCTGGGTGTGTTTTCCTGGTGTACTGAAATATGAAGTGGATATAACATAAAAAAAACCCCAAACCACAGAACATAAGCAAGTGTAATTTAAACAAACAAAAAACAACAACAAAAAATCCCTTATGCGTAGGAGAAAAATTGAGTTGGCCCTGCATTCTGAGCTCAAGTTTTCGAACAAATTGAAAGCTGAATCTTATCAAAATGTAGGTTGATCTGAAGGAAGAAAAAATTCCACCCGCTCTAAGGCATTTGACAAATATAAGAGATCAAATTATGAGACTTTTTCTTTGCTAATTGCCAGTCTTGGAAATATATTTATCCTATATTTGTTTTTTAATGTGTTATCACTGGTAATAAAGTTTGTTCAGGGTGAATGGTGCTTGATGACATTGGTGAGGGTTAGGGACTATAATCCTGTTTACTCTAATTTAGTCCTGCTATGTTTGTGTGTAGTTGAAGAAAAACAATAAAAAGTTAAAGCATGTATAAAAGAACTTAAGAAATAGAATTTAGGTTTGGATTTCATATACTTCACATACTGATTAAGTAAATACAATGCTTTGATTTACGACCACTTAAAGGTTACAGGCTAGTAAAATATTTAGGTTTCTCTCAAGGACCTACAGATACAATTTTCTCATTAAACTTAGATGGTTCAAGAATGTAGAAAGGTGAGGGTTTTTTTTTGTCCAGATCCATATTCAGTTACTTTTATATTCCAGTTGGATATTTTCTTAATGCAAGTATGTATCTTTTGATGGAGAAGAAGGATTTGCTTTTTGTTTCTCTGAAGTAATTAGCCTTAATTTTTCATGTCTTTCTGTGAGGAACTTTACAAACTATTAAAAAAAAAAAATCACATTTGGAATGTGCTGAGTGTGCATTCTTTTTAAAGCCAGCTGCTTTAAGATACTGCAGACTTTGAGGCCTAAAACACACACGAGAGGATTTTGGGAAATGTGGATTCTGTATTGGCAAAATAGTTGATATAGCAGAAGAGAACATTTTTGGTAGTTTGAGAGCATGAACAATTTAATGTTTAAAAAAGTAACAGGAGTAAAAGAGAATAAAAAATTAAATGAAGGATGTTAAAACTACAGTTTCCCCCCTGTTCATCAATTATAAATGCTAACTCATAGGACTTCTGCTGTTGCCAGGTATTATGTGTGCCAACATTACTAAGGACGTTATTATACAGATGATAAAGAGTGATGACACGTACCCAAGCTAAATATAGTATAGTTTAAGCCTTTAGGCCCTTGAAAATGGATACAAAATAGCTGTATGAGTAGATAAAACATGCAATTATATGTTAGTAAAAAACTAATGACATGAACTTTTTGACATTTGTGCATGAATGTCTATTATAGAAAAGTTAATTGTGTAGAAGTTAGTTAAGTGTCCATACACTTGATGAAAACGCTGTGCTTTTTGTCTTGGAAAAGTTAACATCAATTTAATAAATATGGACTGTATTAAAAGACAGAGAAAGAAAGGTGTTTAATTCAAACAAAATTGAAAAAAGAGAAGGATGCTTTTTGCTGCTTAGGACCTGCGTAAGTTGTCAGTATCGCAATCAATTAAAGAAAAATAAATGTCAAGGGGACATTAAGTAACTGAATTATTTCTTTTGTGGATATATTTAAGAGTGATGTCATCTAATTGTTCTCACTAATGCAAAGCAAGATCTTGCTTCATACAGCATATAGGAGAGAACCCAGAGTGCTTTAATAGAGGTAAATGTATTATGTGTCCATTGGAACAGCTTCACTTGCTCTGTGGAAGCTGAACCAATTCTAAGACTAAATGCAGGTGTTGATGCTCCCTCTTACTGCATCTGAAACCACTAATGTTATTCTTTTTCTTTATAATCAGAAAATTAAAATCAAGGATGATGGATAGGAATTCTGTTTTCAGTCAGATGGTATTTGATTTTAGCAAACTGGATGTCAGGTATTACAAAACCAGGTTTATCTCAAGCTCTCAATTATTCATTGAGATACATTCAATTTCACTCTCAAAACTAAAGTTATTTCTTTGACATTGGTTTATTTTTCTTAGAGGATGAAGTAATAATTAATAATAATCTTTAACCTTTCCATTTTCCATATAATTGTATAAAGTAATCTACATCATGAGGCCACAAAATAATTGTTTCCTAATGAATGTGTGTAACAGGTTTGCTTCTTTCTGCTTAAGTAAACAATTTTAGATTATGCTTATATAGAGTTTTTCCTGGTCACTTCCCCCGCTCCCCCATCCAGTAACTTAATAAATCTTTCTTGGATCTTGACTTTTAATGAAACTGGCTTATTTGATCTTCTTTTTTAGACTATGTTAACAACTGCCTATGTATAAAAGAGACATTTTTGTTATCAGACAAGGCATATTTTTTTTTTTTGTGTCTGCAGTTCTTTAGATTTTAAAGACAGGAAGCAAATAAGATAATGTCAGGTAGGGGGAATTTCTAAATCATATCTAGAACATGATTTGTTTGTCTCTTGGTTTCTTTTCTAGTCCCTGTCTTTATTAATGCTGTAGGTTGATTTCTTCCATTGTTCTTTCTCTTCTGTAGGACGTGCTGTTCTTGGGCATATGGGTGAGGGGGGGTGATAGCAGTGCATTTATGTCTGAAAACTGTTTCCGAAGATTCCTCTGGTTAGGGATATAATGTAAGGTTTGAGGTTTCTTAGTTCTCTATATGTGGTGTAATTGTAGTTTCAACTAATTTTCTTAAGATGATTTTATAATACAAATATTTATCTAAATAAATTGGAGATATCTTCACAATGTATTTATGTGCAAGATTAATTCAACATTGTTCAAATTATTTTCTTTCTTCTTGAAATTAAAATTATTTAAACCAAAGCTGGGAAAACAATTCAATTCTTTTGTACTCTGGCCATAGCTATCTGGGTTCTTAATTGCCAAAGAGAACTAAAGGAATAAAATTAGTGATCCCTAACTGCACTGCTATAAATATAATATTTATTTGTTTCATCATGAATACTCAATTTTAAACAGTTTCATTTTTTTTACAAAACATTCTTTATAATTTTCTTGCTGTTTAGCTAATATTTCAAAGGAGTACTATAGAGTTTAGAGTTACATTTGCTTAAGTAAAATATATCTGTAAATATGAGATCTAGAACAGAAAATATTTTTAGAATACAACCTAAATGATCTGATTTTAGCTAAAATCTTTTTTTTTCCTAAACATTGAAAAAAATTCTCTGGTGAAACACTGATGTTTAGGCCAAGGGACTTGAAGTGTTATTAATTTGTTTTAAGGCTAGGGAATTCCACTGATACAGTCTTAATTCAACATTAAGTTTGGGAATGTGTTGGTACCAAGTAACGATCAGCTGTCCAGATAATCGTCACTATTCAAAATTCAAGAGCATACTAGCTGAACTAAAATAAATGATGTTTTTATTTAACCCACAGTGCAAAAGACATAAGGAGACAGTTCAATGTTTTTGAAGAAAAATGGAAGGTGCAAATGTGAAAAAAGGCTCCCAATGTCATAAAATTAACACTGCAGGCATCTTTTTGTCCTTGAGTAGTAAGATACAACAAGGTGTCTTGGGCAGAATCTGTCGTTTAAGATATTCATATGCAGCACACTGCACTCCTGTAGAGATCCATTGAAGTTCTCAATGTAGGTATTAGGTAAAGGGACACTGAACACTCAACACTTAGCTAAATTAGGTGTTCAGCAGGATGAATAGACAAATTTTGATCTATGTTTTACCTGTAACATACTATATCCACAAATAAGTAAAATTACTTCCACCAAATACTTTTTATCACGAACAGAAATAATGAGGACAGTTAGCTATCATACAGTAGATTGCAGGGCAGAACTTTATCTGTATAAAGGAATATTAGTGATGTGCACCTTGCTAGTGTTAAAAAGAAAAAAAAATTGTATCCCAAATAGCATAATGTTTTGCATGATAGCGAGTGTTTTGGGATTTTGTTTGTTTAGTTGTTTTTAGGAGGATTCTTTGTTTTGTTTTGTTTTGTTTTGTTTTGTTTTTCTTCTTAAACAACGGCTTCATCTATGGGAGCTGCTTTTAAGCAAAGCACATAAGGCAGAACCTGAGATAGATTTCACATCTTGATTTATGTATTTTACTTCTATACTTAATAAGTATTTTACTGTTAATGATAATTAGATAATGGTTATCGAAAGTAAGTTTAGGCAATGATTATACTTTCTCAACATTGTTTGGAAGAAGAGACTCTTTTACATATCTTACATTGTCAGGTAAGAGGCTAATGATACATTGATGCGTTCTGAACCATACAATTTAAATTCTAATTGTAAGAACTACTCTGATAATACTGACTTAAATGCAGCAAAAGTTTATTTTGAACAAGAATAACAAACAGAACTCTAGACAGCTCTGTACTCTCAGTAAAGGCATAAATGGTTTAGTAATAAGTTTCATGATTAATGAATTCCCACAAATTTCAATATGGAATGATCAAAAGAATAAGTATTAATTTGTATCTATAAATGATATAAGAAGTTTTTTATAGTAGCTTGTTAGATAACTGCAAGATCTTATGAGTATTCTAAATTTTCGTTAAACCTATGAAATTTATCTGAACTTAAATCAAAACTTGCTTCTAGCAAACAGTAGTTTTATATTAAATGTAAAGTGGAAGTCCAGTGAGAAGTGGAAAGGGAGTCAACATGCAGTATGGAGCAAATTCACAAATGTTAATTTTTGTAGTTATCCCTCTCTAATTGTGTCCTCTAACCTGTTGTAACACTTCTGTGTTTATTTTGTTATATTGTAACCTGGTTTCTCTGATGCAGCAATAATACCTTTTGCCCAGTCAAAAATGACTGTTACTGGATAGATATAATATGAATTATTGTGTTTACTCAGTCAGAGTAAACTGAGCTGGAATTCTACAAAAGAAATGCTGCAGAGAAACCAGACACACAGAGAAGAAGGTCAGCAAATATTTATGAGTTATAAGTGTGTGATTTCTTTTTATCCTATATGTCTTTTTGACACAACAGAACTCTACTTAGAGATCAAGTGCTAGTGCAGTAAAAATACTTTGTTTAGCTAGAGGAATTATTTTCTTTCCTGTGCATATGAATAGTGCTTGCTTAACTAAGTACATCCAGAATAGGTTTGGCTTAGAATATACTAGGTTTAATAAGGTAGTTACAGATTTATAAATTCTTTCAGTGTAAAACTTATACATAAAACTGATATGCCTAGGGTCAGGATACAATCAGAGAAGAGTTGAGTTTTGGAGTATTTTGGCTTTGTATTTTTTCCCTAGGTGCTTTCTTAAAGAACAAAAGCTTTTTTATATACAAATAAAGCTACAATTCAGACTAGCGATATGGTATTATAATGCCATACACAATTTGCCTTAAAGAAAAAAAAATATTTCTATTAAAACTAGGTTCAACTAGATGTGCAAAACTACACAAAGAAGGAAAGGTGGTGTTCCTTCAGGGATGTAACATGAATCATTCTGACTCACTTTTCAGAAAGCACTGTAGGAATGGGGAAATGTACAAGAGGCATCATGTTTCGATGAGATACCTTTTAAAGTCTGTGAAGTTTCAAGACTGATATATGGTATCTTTAAAGCACACAGGTAATTGGGGAGTGATGTAAACAACTACAAAGACATAACATGCCTGGGCAAAGGCCCATTAACACTATGCATGTTGTGGGGTTCTCAGGGCGTAGCAGATGAACTTAAAAGCTTAAAATAATTAAACTGATGGCTAAATACGCCGGTTTCAAGGAACTGAATTCTGAAGAAAAGATAGGACTTAATAACCCTATGAGTAATATAAGAAAGTTGCTAAATCATCCAAGATGTTTTAGCAAGTTGGCAGATGACTTGCCCAAAGGCAGAGGCCATTGCTGTGTGGTAGGTCTGGTGCAAGATAAAAAAACCCGCAAACATGCTATCTAGAGGCAGAGTGAAAAGGTTAGCTGAAAAGTTAAAACCAGAGTTTGGTTCAGCTAGACTTTTATGATTAATAACTGTGTAAGCTTTCCCGGGAATAGTAAAGAATTTTATCTCCTGAAGTGAGATGTATAGAAACTTCATTTTTTTAATGTCTTATGGTTTACCTTTGTTAATATTACATTTTTTTTTCTTATACTTGTGTTTTAGAGTATTTGTTTCACTTAGGATGGATGTATTTTTATTCACATATTTCTAGTTTAATACCAGTGCAATGCAAGGTAACTGTGTCATCTCTGGCTCAGTGCTGAGAACACCATCCTAGTTCTGCTAACACATTCTGGCCATAAACATAGGAGTATAAAGAGAGTATAATTATCAAAGGGGGTGAACTAGTCACTGTTGCCTTTCAGATCTCATATTTTCAATGTACAAAGGTGCTTCAAATTACAGGAGCTCAGGAATTAAGGATAAAAATTGAAATACCATATGTTTCTCATCAGATCATCTTCTGCTATTAGGTGCTTATCTAAAAAAAAAAAAAAAAAAACCACCAAATAAAAAAGCAGATAGAATTCAGCATAATTTATTTATGTGCTTTAACAAACAGTGAAGTTTCCATACCATGTTGAACTGCGCTGGGTTATAACATTCTACGAAGCAAGCAACTCATTTGCTATCCAAATGTTTCTAAGCTTAACACAACTAAAAATCAACTTTTGAATTTCAGGGGTAAAAAAAAAATCTGTAAGAACCACATTCTGATATATATTGCAGTGTATACAAACCTATCGTCTTAAGGGCATGACAGAGTTCTTTTAGCATTTACTTTTATTCTTAAGTTAGAAAAGCATGATTACTACTTGATACTCTTTTTTTTTTTTCCTTAAAGACCTATTTCATTATAAAGTATTTGGCATTTATTTAAAATAAAGTTTCCCACCATAATAAGACTGAAATACTACTTACTAGTGGATCAGACTCAAAGAAGCAGGGAATTTCTATTTCTGAAATTTCTTTTTAAAGATTAGTGCTAATTTAACCAGGAGTTTTGCATATAAATTGTTTCCTGTTTTCCTAGAGGTCGAGAGTAATGTTTGTGTAGCAACCTTGTCTGTAATATTAATCCAAAAATATTCTTTTATAGTTGTTCCTACATTTTCTAAAGCAGTTTTCTGTTTATAACTCCTTTTCCTACAATAAATATATTTCCTTATTCTATTTTTTCCCTTTATACTTAAGCTCTACTAAATCTAAACTGTTCTCATTGCGTTGATTATCAGTTTTAGATAATAATTAATAATAATAAAAATCATAAAATTAAATTAGTTACACTGAAATAATAATTTGAGCTAAGGTGAAAATGTGAACACTTTCTTATTTCTCTCTTGAATTGTAGAATAAATGCAGAGTTACAAGCTGGCTTTTGATCGCACTGACATGCCAACAGTTTTATGACACACCATAAACAGAACAAAATATATTGTATTGAAGTAAAGATTGATGTGGGCAAAAGTGGTTGTGTTCATGATTATGAGTACCGTGGCTTTTTCTTTCAGTTCTTATGTCCCATTCATCTAGAAAACTTAGACTTTTCTTTTGATGTATTAGTTGTTGGGCTAACTCTTTGATAGGTTTCTCCAACAACGGAATTTAGCCTCTGGTGCCAGACAACTGAACATGCTGTGGTTCAACAGAAGTACTAATTAGAGTGTTGGTTGGGTTTTTTTTGTCTTGTTCAAGTAACTTCACCTCCCTTTTCTAAAAGCTTTCTGTAAATTTTGCAAAACCTTATGCTTTCTATCTATCTGAGTCGTTCCTTGGTCCTTCAAAGGAAGTTTCTGTGCAAGAACAATAGCAGCCAGTTGTCTTATTGGAAAGGTCTTTTTTGTTTGTGGGCTTTTTTTTTTTTAAAGATCTGCCATGGTCAGGAAAGCATCAAAAATATTTTAAACTATAATTAAACCAACTTTTAGTTCCAGTACAATTATACTGCTGAGTTTAGATGTTTTATGAAATCATGGAATAGGTCACAAATTTTACGGGAATGTTACAAGCAAAAGCTGTGTTTAACACCCCAGTGTTATTTACCTTCTCCAGGAAAGCCTCTTGAACCTACAAACAATGGTGTTTTCAGCGTAATTTTTCCAGCTCTACCTGATTTGTTTTCCCTTGAGAGACTAGTAGTGTTAGAGACACTAATCAACAGAAACTGTTCTAGTTCTGAAAACTGACAAATGCCAATGGCATCTACTTTTGCACCAATTCACAAAGTCAGGAAATTATTCTTTTTATTGCCTTGTTTTCATTTCTGTAGGCTAAGCACCACCTGTAAGTTTTTTAAACTTATTGTTTTGTTGGATTTCTTTCTAAGCTAATGGAATGCAGATCTTGTTCCCAGTTGACTTTAAGCTGCTGATATCCGTTGGCCAAACTTTTAGCTGGCTTATATTTAAGCAAAAAAACCCAAAACAAACAAAAAACACCCACCACAAAATCCAAACAAACAAGAACAAACAAAAAACCCCAATAAGCAAACAACAAAAAAAAACCCACAAACCCCACCATATTTGAAAGCCGCTGAACTAGCTAGTTTCTTCAAGAGCTGAATAGTTTATGAGAAGTATTCTTAGGGGAGTTTTGGGTTGGTTTTGGTAGTTTGGGGTTTTTTCAAAGCCTACTAAGATATGATTCTATCTGTTGAATATAAAAGAAACTATTTTTTTATTGTATAGACATTTTATTTCAGATACTAATGTGTGAGATCTTCAGTAGAGCAATATTCCTGTATTACCCTGTCCTTTATTTTCCTTTGCTGCTTTCAAATTCATGTGTAAACTGTGTGCAACATATGCAGTATTATTATTTAGTTTCTAACTTCATCTTATGTTGACTTGAGATTCCAGCCTGATAGGGAGAATTATTACTTCATTTTTTTTTATGTTAGGAAGAAAAAAGAAAGACTGGTAGCAGAATCTATTGTATCAGCTATCTAAACTGTCAGAGCTGTGGGCTGGCTTATTACTGTTCCTTTTGTTCAAAAGAGTGTTTTGGAATGCAGGCAAATGTGGTACAAAAACAATCAACAATGAATTTTGGAAAAATTCATTGGGAGAAGCTGAGAAGGAAAAAAAAAAAGTTTTCCATAACAATTTAATAGAAAAAAGGAATGTATTGTATTTTTTTAAAAAAGATAAATTTAAGAAGCTTAAATTCTAGATAAATATCCGTCCTAGAAATTGTTAGCTAATTTTTCCCATATTATATACTTGTAAAAAGCTACTTTTTTGCTGTTCCCTGAAAGTTTCATACTGTGCATTGCCATCAGGATTAATTTCAGATGTAAAATGCAGCATAGTGCTATTTGTATAAAAAACTCTTCCAGCAACTGAGCCTTGCATGTTATCAGCCTGGGGATAAAGTCCAAAGTCTTTATACTGGTTTTGGTTCATTGCTATATAATTGATGGAGGTACATCTCTTTCTAGCTATTAATATAAAGAGTTAAATCTTATTTAAAACAAAAAAAAAAAGTTGATTTGTCTTGCCTGACTTTCTCCATTCAATTTTTTTTCTTTTTTTCCCCCCGTCTCTCATGGTCTGGCACTGCTACACTATCTTATTCACTACCTTCACTGCTTGAGTTTAAACTGTGTGGTAATTATCAGTAAATAAACTGGCTCAGTTTTTCTAGTCTTGCTTGCACAGTCTGGCAGAGTTTTTGCTTCCTGATCTGTCCAGTTACCTTCTGTTGTGCCTTTTTATATATACCAGAAAACATAATGAATCAATGCTTTTAATCTCTATCTTCTCATAAGTCCTTCAAAGTCTTCCTCTTGTTTTTTTTCCCCCCAATTATATTCAGCTATTCTGTCACAGTTTTATTCAGTCTTGAATCCTCCAGAGTCTACTGCTGGAATATATTTCTGACATGTGTGTAATGTACTAGCCTAACACATAACTATTCTATCATCAGCCTATGCAATACTTTGAAGTTCCTTGGCATTCATCTAGGAGACTAAAGAGCAAAATTAATAATGAAATTATTAAATATTATCAATAAAAGGATTTGCACCCATACAATAAGTGTTTCTTGTGCCTGAGATAATAAACATGTTTTGATAGGCCCTTTCTATTTATTCAAGTGGTTTCTGGAAGAGCAGTGTAACAGCATGATTTTAATGAAGTTGAGGTCCAAGGTCAGTCCACCATTTTTTGTATGCACAATTACTGCAGTAAGAACATGTTAACTGAAGAATTTTTTTTGCACTGAGAGATATCAGATATACATCAGCATTTTGGTTTTTATGATTTGTGCAAATACATGAAGACCTTTGGCTTTCACATTTTGAAAATGAGACCCAAAATATTTCAATTGTGATATTAATTAGAGGAGTTGTATAATCCAAATGACATTTTGTCTGGTCTAGCACAGTTTCTACCCAGTGATGAAACCTGCAGCAATTCAGAAAATAACTGTCTCATAGCACAGATAGTGCTTCTGTCTTGTATGATACTACCCATTTCTCAAAAAATGTCTTAAACCAGGAGACTAAAACATACAAATGTGTATCAATATAATACACAGAAGGAGAAAGACATGATAAATGTTTCCACCTGTACTGTAGTCAATAATTCATTTATGATGAGCTTCATTCCAAACTACATCTAATATAGACCACTTAAAAAAGCCTCTCTTGAGAACTACTGAATATTTCAGTGATGATGACTAAGCTATTTTTATGCCGAGGGAGAGTTTAAAACTGAAATTTTAAACAGAGTTCAGGATTAGGTACATACAAGCTGCACGTGCATTGGTAGTTACACATTTGAAAAATGCCCATGAATTACTGTTAGGTGACATTTCTGCAAAACTCTATCCTGATGGATAAAGGATGTCTTCTCCTCAATGCTGTATACACTTGTAGAAGTCTATTTAGGCCAATACATGTTATTTTACTTTGATGATAAGAACATATGAATATTTTATGAATCACTGTGGTCATAGCACTGAGAAAACAATACAACCATATCTATTGTATTAATTTCTATAATATTATATTTATGGAAATATGCAAGTAAAAGAAGGAACACTTAGGAGTAGAGAAGAAACACCCAGAAAATACTTTGCAGTTCAAGCAAATCTTAAAGTAACTTTTCAACCATGAAGCAAGCCATGTTAATGGACCAGTAAGTCAAATGAAATGACAGTTTTCCATTATTGAGCTCAATTGCTACATTATACACCAGCATATGTGTAACGATACATTGACAAATATTGTGCATGAGAAATTAATCATCAGTACAATAGAAGAAATATTTTGTTGAAAGATAGTGTCATTTTTAACTGATATTCTATGATTCAACATGCCATTTTAAACTTTATCTTGCTATTTTCTTTTCTTTGGCTGCTTTTTTTTTCTTTTTTTTTTTTTTTTTTTCCTCCACTGTGGAAAGAATGCTCACATTCTTCTGTACTGGGCAGAAAGAATATGAAGATATGAGGTATTGCCTTCCTTATGTGTTTTAACTGGAGGCAGGCATGTTTCCTGGTCTCTTAATTGAACTTAGTTTGCCAATTAGGATGCACTTGCACTGGAAACAGATAAAAAGAATTAAGAAAGTAATGTTGGATTGCATTCCTTCACAGACTTTGTCCAGAGCATCATCTTTAATCCTCCCTTATCAACTTTTGCTAGGTAGGATCTAGCCCTACTTAGTTCTGTATCTAGCTATGCTATATGAGAGGAATAAAATGAGACAAACTGTGAGATGTCTTGCAGAGTAAGTCATTCTAAACTATAAGAAAAGGGAGTAGAGGCTCTCCTCTTTAGGCAAAAAGGCTTGAATAAATCTATGTGCTACAGGGGAAGTTATACTGGATACTACTGGAAGTAGTAGGGAAAAAGAGATTTGTCAAAGTATGTAACACATAATCTGCAACTCATTTATTTATCATTAATCCTCCACTTTATGTCAGCTGAGCTACTTCTGATTGAGTGATGGAAGGAGGGTGGGCTGAGGTTAATGTTCACCTTCTTATGGCCGGTTTAGTTTCCTCTGTTTGCTACTGCATACTGTAAGTTCATCCAAAGACTGAGAAAAGTGTTTTTTTTTCCCCTTCCCTCTTTAGGATGAGATAAGTGTGTGTGGGATATTGATTATAGCTACATTAGACTATGGTTTCAGGTGTGTTTACCTGCACTTTAGAACTATAAGCCTGTTGTAGTTAAAGGGAGCTGGAGTATCCACCAAGTTATATGGAAATAGATTGGATATTTTAGGGACTGTTGTATCTGTCAGCAGTACCCATGTGATTGTGTTTCTTCACTTTGCTGGTTCCAAGAAAATAGCAGCTGCAATAAAATGAAAAGAGAAAAGGTGGACAGAACTGATATTGTTGGTAAGGGAGGCTTGGATCTATGTTTAAGTTGCTTTCTTTTGTCACTGCTCTGAAATAAAGAGGGAAATAATACTCTGAGGATCTTCTGCATGTGACGAGAACACCTACAGTTTGTGTTAAGTTTTTTACAGCAGCTAAATTACGAATTGCAGTTCACCTAGGGAACAGAATAATTTCCCCACCCCCATACTTGAACTGGAGATGGAAGGGAAACTTTCTATTACATTTTTATACCTTTGTTTTAAGTTAATTCTATTCATGGTATAACCTAATTTGCATGAAGAAGAGTTTTCCGTGAATCTATCAGTTCCATGGGAAAAAGGATATTATTCATACAAGTGGAGCTTAAATCTCCTGAGACTGAAAAATGTTTCTGTGCAACAAATAGCACTTAACATGAGCACTTGAAGTCAATGGGAATTGGGAGTACTATGCTCCATTTAGAACACGAATAGTGTTTCACAGGACCAGGACTTCATTTCATTTGTATCCATCAGAAGAAAGAAAAATATTTTGTATATCTTCATCTGGCACAGTCTGACAGACCTCAGTTGAGGTTCTGAATTTTTTTACTGCTTCATTATGATGCAAGGTGAGGTTTTAAAATGAAACTTTCTTTTCTAATGTGAAAATGTCTTTTCTCCTCCAAATCCATGGTCTGCACTTTACTTATTTGTTTAGAATGGGAAGTGAGATTGCCATCACTTCTCAGCACCCATTTGGAAGTGTTTCAGATTTGGAGAAAGGTTGGACCATGACATTTTTTTTTTGTCCCTTGATTTCCTCAGACAAATAGTGGCATGAAAAGAAATTAAAAAAAACCAGAATTTGAGTTTTCTTGATTTGTGTTTAGAGTTCTGTTTCCTGTTACCTACTTGAGATTTCTTTGGATAAACAAATCAAGTTGTATCAGGCTTTAGAAAGTAAATTAGTCCTGTACCAAAAAGAGTAAGCTTTGACTGAAAAAAAAAAAAATGTTTAAAAGCAGAAATGACTGTTACTGCTGCTCAACTAACTAGAGTGAGAAGTTTGCCTTTTTACATGTCCTGAGGTATTACAGTTTATAAATATTATTGGAAATATTTTTATTTTTACAGTAATACCTAAAACCAGATTGTGATAAGATCTGTATTTTATTATAGAAATCAGTGGAAATACTAATTATTAGTATTTCTTGTAACATTATACATGGTATATAGTCCTTGCTCACGATGAATTATTATGTCTCTTGGTAATATTTCATTCAGTTAAGTTGTTTGATGCTGTAACTATCCAAATCTGAGTTTAAGTAAAATTGTGATGAGAGGACACGGTGTAAGCTCCCAAGCTTTAGTCACCTAGTGAATGGCATGGTTGGCTAGTTCACAGGTATGCAGACTGAGGGAGACAGTTGTTAGCGATGACACACAATTTTTTTTTGTTGTTGTTGTCTTTGGAGTATTTAGAGCAAAAAGTTAAAGTACAAAGCAGCAGCTAGGGACTATGTGAATTTTCAGCACTGTTATAAGGAGGAAGGAGAAGGAAAGGTTATAGCCTTCTTAGTCTCAGTTTTTATTCTGTATTGTCCTCTCTGCTCCCTTATGCACCCAGTAAATCCATGTGCATACAGATATCTTGATTTGACAGTTTCTTAAATCTGTATAGAAAACTGAAAAAAAAACATTAATTAGATATGATACATATACATTTCTGTACATTAATGTTGTATGTTCCATTAATAATGTGGTATTAGAAGTGAGCATGAGCAGCCAAAGTTTCTTTTTCAAAGAAAGAACCTATTATACCATGGTTGGATATTTTATACTCATTCTCTGTGTAGCTGCTGAAGTATGTGTGTGCCAGATTACACCAGCTACACATAAAGAGTAAGAGATTTTCTTCAGAACTGTTTGCGTATTGGTCAAAGGGAGCAATTTTTATTCTACTTTCTGGTTATATGCCTTACTTTTAGCAAATCCAAATATAGTATATCTCCAGAACTAAATTTATTTTTTGGGTTTTTTTTTAGATAAATGAGAATCCATAAAACCTAGATCATCTTGTTGATGGGATATTCTTATTGATATAGTTCCATTTTCTTTTATGTACTAATAGAGGATAAGCAGCATGTGTATATGATTACTTTGGGAGAACAGAATGGCTTCAATTACTGTCATTAAATGAATGCTGTTTATTAGATTTCTGTCCTCAGACCTGTGTCTTAGGTTTTTATTTTAAGGGTAACGTGTTTCCACAAATATCAGTCAGTGAGTTTTACTCGACTGGTATTCTGCAGTCAGCTCTGCGCAGCTCTACTATGTGCTTGACAGGAGGACTTACATGGACTGCATCAGAAGAGTCTTCTAGTCAAGTTAGCATCTCTATAAATATGCAGATAACCTTGACTAACTGAAATCTTGTCTCAGGAGTACAGAGTGGAAATAATCCATGAATTGCCAAAGTGAACTACATAGTGTTCCTAGAACCTCTGTGCTTTTAATTACTTTTCAACTGCTCTTTATAAGATTTTTTTTTGTGGGAAGGATTACTTTATTAACAGCTAAAATTCATATACAGCACTAAGAGAGTATGATTAAGAAATTGTAAGTCATAGTCCTGATTTATTTCTGTAGATGAAAAATGTATACATTTTTTAAAGTATTCCATCAGATAATCTCTTTCTAAACTTAATTTTTGTGAAATTGTTTTAAAATTTTATGCCAATAAATCTTACTTTATATTGTTGGCAGAATAGGTATTGTACTGAAGTATTTTAAGCTACATTTCTACAGTCCTTTATGGAATGAGGAAAAACTGGAAAAAGGATCATAACATTAGCTTTGAACGTGCTTATAGAGTGGCAAATTAATAGAGAAATTGGTGTTTGAGTATCTTCTTTTGCAGTGGTGGAGGGGGAACCTTTTCTCATTCTAGAGGAGCATCATCAGGTTTTTTTTTTCTTGTTAAGCAGTACTGCAAAATGATGTCTAAACAACATAAAATGAAGTCGTATGTGATACTTAAATGAGAAATACTGCAGCAGGAAAAGTTGCCTGTTACTTTTTAAGATAGCATTCTGACAGAATATCAGCTATATCTGAAGTCAGAAACTGTTTCTCAGGAAGACACATGTTTTTTGTACATTCAAGGAATGCTGGTTTACCCTGGTAGCAGCTGCTCTTCTGTTTCTATCAAGTTCTACTGGAGGACTAGCTGTAGTCAGGTTGTGATCCATTGGGGCATAAACAATCTTCATAGCAGATTAGCTATTGGAGTTCACTGACCATAACTGTCACCCAGAGGAAATTGTTTAACACAGTGTAAATATTTGGTGTGCTCTCCATATACCTGAGTGATTCTTTATTTCTGTACATAAGCTTAGTTTGTATGAACAGTAAACTATATTAAAAAAAAAAAGTTTTCACGTAGTGGTGATGACAGTTAAACTCTTGTCAGACATGTTTGGTGCTGTACTTTGACTGAAAGGTATCCTGGTAATTGTGAATTCTAAGCAACACTGCAAATGCAGTATACGTATGTATTTGCATAACTTTCATACCAAGTCTTTAGAGCTACTTTTTTTTTTTTTTCTGAGATTTACCCTTAGATTTAAGAAGTTATATCCAGATATAGTGACACTGTATCAGCTACATCTGCTAAGCATATTTAGTTGTTTTTGCCCTCAGTAGAATCTGAAGAAAACCTCACTGACTTCATTCCGTATGTCTATTGTTACTCTAATGCTTCCTGGGTAAGCACAGGAATTGAATAAAGAGAATCATAGAAACTCAAGAATAGCTGCAGCAATTCTGATCTCATTTTAAAATGATTTTGCAATTACTGTTCAAGAATAAGTCATTCAGCACTACTGGTTTTCTACTGCTGTGAGGCACTGTGATGCTGTTGTTTTGATGCGACTTTGAATTGTTCGTGCAGCGCTGGAGTGCTCAGAGGAGTGACTGAAGCTGTGATAGGGAGAGCCCTGAAGTATTGGGATGGCTAACATCATAGCACCCTTTCTAGATGATGCTTTTCATGATAATTGCAAACCACAGTCACTTTGGAGTTGATGGTGCTAGTCTAAAGCTATTCACCCCTCATCATCATTCTTGTTTCTCTGAGAAGAGTTGAGATGTGGCATATGCTGGCTTTTTAAAGTAGCAGACTCCAAATGGGGATTGCAGTCCGAGTGAAAGGTTTGCACAGTGCTGTGCACAACAGCATGCCAACTGGAAGCCTTGTATTCCTCTGCTAGACATGGGCACGAGAATTTCAGCTACTTTAAAAGCAAACAAACAAAACCCTCCACCCTGTTCATATTGCATTTTGGTTGTACACTTATGTAACTTTGGAAACAACAGTCCTGTGTTGAAAAGAAGACCTGAACCTCTTGCGTTTGTAGCCCCCACCCCACTCCTACATTTGTTACAACCGGTAGAACAAAGACTTTGATTTCCCTTGGCCAGTCATACATCAACATTAATATTTGAAATTAAATTTGGTGTTTTGTTTTTATTTTGTTTTGTTTTGTTTTTCCCTTCCCCATTTAATTAACAGGTTAGAGCTGGAAAAGGAGATAAATGAACATGTTTCAGGTAGTATCTAATGGCCTTTCCTTGTGTCCAACCCAAACTAATTTTAAACCCCAGACACTGATTCCTTAAAAATCATTAGAGGAGGAAGCAAAGACTATGAGTTGGTTGCTTCTTTAAGGGAAGGGTAAAAAAACAAACCAAACAAACCCCTACAGCCCACCCTTGAGTAAAGTAAATGATTGTGAAACAAAAAAGACCAAGGACCTGGTCTTACTATCAAGACTTCTTATGATCTGACCTACTCAGTTTTCATGAAAAGATTCAGATGCTTCTGTTACGTGATTAAACTTTTTTTTTTTATTATTATTTTTTTTTATTTTCCAAAGAGGTTATGATGTCCCCCACTGTTCCTAGTGGAACAGTTTCCAACCCTCCCACTTTTCAATCCCCCCATCCCCTTTGAAACAGTTTCTTAGGAACCAAAAAAAATTCTTTTTTTTTTCATTCATTATCCTCTGCTTCTGTTTGAAACAGCTTTTATTTATTAATCTTCAGATTGTTTTTGAGGGAAATTCCATGTTACAGTTCTGATAGTCTAATGGTTTCTGCTTCCAGATGGATTAATTTCACTGCCAGTCATACTTGAAAAGTACTCTCTCTTCCATTTCCCTGGATCTGGTATTTATGTTGTTTTCTGTAGGGGTGACTCAATGAGTCAGGCAACGGGCCTCACAGAAGGATAAAGAATCCATCCCTGACAACCACACCTCCCTATTTTTGTAGAAGCAAACAATTAAGTTGCTTTTAGCCATAACGTGTGATTCTGTTTTCAGCACGTCTCACTTTGTCAAATATTTCATTACCAGAATGTGAATGTGGCGGCTAAAAGAAATTAGTGTTGCCATTAATTTACTTGCTACTTAAAAATAGAAGTGAGAATTGTAGCATGAGTTTATAAATGTCTTTATTATTAAAAAAGTAGCAGTAGCAAGACCTATTGACATGTATTTTAAAAGTTACAGTTTTGCTGATCCTTGGAAACTGACTGCAGCAGTAATGTGGTCCTGCCAATACATAACTTCTACTCTTTTCTGGGAAGAATAAATATAGTAGACTGTTTAGGAAGAATATATGAACATATATAAAGTATTTATTTTTAAAAGTCTTAATAAAAATAGCAAATATTAACATTATGGTGTATCTTGATGTATTTGCACACATCAAAATGACTGACAAAATAGTAAACAGGAAAACATAAAACCTGAAATGATAAAACAGTAGAACAGCATGAAAGAAGTGAAATTTTTAGTTTTTCAAAGCTATTAAAATTCATGCTTATGTAACACAGGAAATATGACTTATTTGTGCATCTAGTAACTTTAAGGGTTTTTAAAAATAATTTCCTGATGAATTATCATTTAAAATACAGGTAGAGGTCGAATGACCTGATTTCACATATGTTGCATTACTGTTATGTTGCTTTTCAGAGTTCAGGGAATTCAATTCCACCTGGAGGTAAACAATGCTAGTGGCAGACATTGTGGGCCACATTCATCCTGCTTCTTTTGAAGTGTATCAATTATACCACAAGGAATCCAATACCTTGGAGGGCCTTGGAGGTATTCCTTAGTAAAATATATTTTAGGGGCAGCTTTACTGGCACAAAAAAGAATAGTATCAAGTAAAATGTATTATGCTTACACATATTAATTCTTATAGAGATATTATAGGATTATTCTGTTTTCTTCAAACAGGAAGTACTACATTTCCACCCTCTCCTCACCCCCAAACTATAGCTTTTTTAATTTTAAATCATTGCTGACCTACTAGAAAGATAACATGTAGGTATTAGAAGATGATAACTGAAATAATTTTTAACTAAAAATTCCTATAACAGCATTGATGACTGAAATAGGGCTGATATACTCATGATTTTGCCTACTGTTCTCAGAAGAGCAGTTCACCTAGATACTTTTCTGTCTGTGAGAACCTTATTTCAGATGTTCTTGTATGTATAAACATATGTGTATAAACAATGGTTTGTTGCACGCAACCATTTGTGCTATCAGGACCACTTGATATAAATGTATCACGTTGTGTAGATTGTGCTTACTTAGCCGCTGGTTAAGGCTAGATCAGGTACAGACTTCAAAAGAACTTTAAGTCTGAACTGTTTTTTTATTCAATTTTTGTGGGGTATGAATGTGATAACAGACTGTAATATCTTTGTAGACAGACAAGAGTAATGTGTCAGTTTCAAATATCTTGGGAAAAGAGAAGCTGGCCTAACTTTCAATATGCTTCAACCATGCAATCCTCAAAAATTTTAATGGAAGACATTGTTTATGTTATTGCTAAGTGATGGTATTAAGAACACTAAGTTTTCCTTAAGGATACCATTGTGTGTGCTTTTGTATAAAGATCTTGTTTACTCCCAGAGGAAAGCATTTTATTTCAGAAACCAAAGCTGATCAACTTAATAAGAGTGCAGCTGCGTTATAACACTTCGTAAATCAATTGCTTAAAATTGACCAGAGCCACCAGTCATTTCAGGCTACAGTGTGGCCTTTTTAACATGAGAGTAAAGAGATTAAGTCTGCATTTAAGCTCCTTGTGTAACCAAGCCAAAAGACTTTAACATTGTATGCTTAATAGCTTATTTAACTAGTTGTAAATGGAAGTGTATTCGTAGATTACTTTGCCTAAACGATGTTTTTGCTGTTTGGAAAGGAAGTTGGAAGCCAAAACTTGTTGAGCTTCCCATCCTAGCGACTTCATACTCCTGAAAAATTACACTAGAAGGAAATGAGCAGCAATTAATGCAGAGAAAGTGATTACCTGGTTAGGAAAAAGTATTGACACCAGCAGATGGTTTTGTTTACAGCTTTTCACTGATCAGTTTCTGGAGAAGTAGACACCAAGAACAGAGAATGTGAATACAATCTGGTTCTGTAACAGATAGACTTGCCTGTTAGTGATGCCTGGCTATGAAGCTTAAAAACTACTATACTGACTCATCTAGCCCAGTGTGGCTGGTGCAAATCTGTGTGAATGCTGCGGATGCCATTCACTCGTTGGTACAATCATGTTCTTTATCAGTTTGTAATTTTTCCTAATTCTATTTGTGTTTTGGTTACTAGCAAGTAGTGAGATGGTATAGTCAAAGACAGATATATGGCAGCCTCAACATCTCATTCCTGAATGCTCAGCTTAAAGCCCCAGCCCATCACTTTCATATATAAAAGTTAAAAATATTTTATCCTGTATTTTTCCCTCCATCTGACTTGGTTTTCCCAGGAAGGAAAAGGTAAAGGAAACATGTCTACCTGAATGTCTTCTAAACACAGCCACCTACATTCATAATTACTTTTAATGTGTGTGTGTATGTATTTATGCATATACACATACATACCTATACATATATGAACACACATTATATAAATATTTATGTGTTTAGTGAGGGATTTTGAAGTCATTCCAAAGTACGGGAAAACCATGGCAAGATCTTCAGAAAATACATTTTGTATGAAGTTTTAAATAGATTTGATATTTATTGTTAGGTTAGCCTAAAGTGACTCCTTACTGTCACATTCTGCCAATTAATGATTTTTAAAAACTAAATAATGAAAAGAATATAAGGACATCACTATACTGTTTTTGTCTTCTTGAATATGTGAGCCTTGGAAACTAACTTATCCTTTTGTATTTTTCTGCTCACCGGAGAATTATTTTTGTGCCACCAAAAAAAAAATTTAGTAAGTATTTTATAACATACTTGCTTCTTAATGTAACAGGTGGTATGGTTTGAAACAAGTTTGGAATAAAAATCTGAATGAAATACTTCAGAAGAAAAGAGGCATTTTATTTTTTTAAATTGTTTTCTAATGCTTGGCATCCTTTCAGATGATGATTGTTTTATTGTTTCTTGGCTGTCAGAAACTTGCAAAATGGCCTTAAGTCAATGAACTTCTGTGTATTACAATCTGAAAAGAGATAAAAGAATTCAAAATAGTTTGATCACTCTAGGGGAAAAATCAGCTCCTTTTCTTTAATTTTTCTACTTACAGCATATGCAACAGATGGCAAGATTTGACAAACAAAAACATGATGTATATCTTGTCTGTTTATGAATTAGTTATGCCTGATTATTGCTCAATTTCCATGTAATTGTGCTCTAGTTGAAGTCCTTCTAAAGTCTAGATAAGCAGACTTTATCAACAGAGGTGGCTTAATGTGGACAGGGACACTTACCTAGCATGCCTGGGCTGTTCTGGATGGTGCAATGATACTTGCACAGCAGGCAGCTTATGCTTTCAATGACCTTGGCAGTATTGCAGGAATAATTCTGCTTCTGCAAGAATGAAGTTGGTATTAAAAAATGCCTTGAATCTGTTAGGAATAAGTATGTTTGCCTTAGCCATCTGGAATGTGTTACTTGTTTGTACATGTTTTACTGCCCTAGTGCAAGAAAACAAAAATTAAAGCAGAACCCTTTCCATTGTAGGCTACCTTTTGTCTCTTCCCACGCACAGTATTTTCATATACTGATGAGTTCTATTATTTGTCTGTGATATTTGCTCTGCAACTCTAGTTCTTTTTTTTTTTTTCTTTTTAACTGGGTTTTGAAAGCTTCAACCAACTTATTATAAGGTCATATCTTGAGCTGTGTTCTATTTCTTGGGCTCCATCTGTGCAAAACATCTCTAACCCTCTAGTTGAGGAAGACAGTTTTAAAAATCTAGGTGTAGTCTGAAGTAACATTTTGTGAGGAGGAAAGCTGTACATAGTGTGAAGGATGGCATTTGCTCAGCCAGTATGCTTCATATCTGCTCCTCTCTCACCTACTCAGGAAATGCAGAAGCCTCTTTCTCTGAAACTTACTCTGCTATAGGTTACCAACTCCAGAGAGTAAAAGGGATCCTTAGACCTGGTATATATATTAAAATTAGGAAGAAATATTTTCTTAATCTGTCATTCTGTTTTTTTTTTTTTTTTATGTGTGTTTTAAAGTCACTTGAGACTTAATTATATACAAGTACCATTTCTACGTCAGCTTCTCTGATATAAGTATAATTTTCCATATGATGGGGAAACACTAACCTTTGCTACTACTTTCGAACTGCACGATGTAAGACAATGGGAGTTAGCAGGGAAAACTTGAAGGTGTTCATTAAAATGTTGAATGTTTGTCGTAGTTCAGCCCCTATCGGGACCAGACTACACAGTCTCTCTCTCAGTCCCCCCACCCTCCGAGAGAATAGGGGGAGATAATAGAAGAAAAAATGGCTTGAGGTTTAAGATAAGGACAGGGAGAAATCCTTAAAGTTACTGTCACGGGCAAAACCAGACTCCATTTGGGGAAAACTATTCATTTATTACTAAAAACAGCAGGATAATGAGGCAGAGAAACAAGATAAACCTCCTCCCCACCCCTCCCTCTTCCCAAGCTTAACATTATCTCTACTACCTTCCCCCTCCCTGAGTGGCACAGCGGGGAAGAGGGAATGGGGGTTGTGGTCAGTTCATCACGCGTTGTTTTACGCTGCTGCTTCATAGTCGGGGGAAGAACTCCTTGCATTCCTCCCCTGCTCCAGTGTTGGGTCCCACCCATACGCCACAGTCCTTGGTGAAACTGCTCTGGTGTGGGTCATCTCTTCCACGGGGTGCAGTCCCTCCAGAACGGCTGCCCCAGTGGGCCCTCCACGGGCCACAGCCGCCTTCAGGCATCCACCTCCCCCGGTGTGGGGTCCTTCATGGGCTCCAAGTGGATCTCTGCTCCTCTGTGGACCTCCATGGGCTGAAAGGGGACAACCTGCTCCACCATGGTCATCACCACAGGCTGCAGGGGAATCTTGGCCAGGAGCTGCATTACTCCTCCCCCTCCTTCTTCACTGACCTTGGCATCTGCATCTGTTTCTCTCACAAGAAAAGTTCTTCACAACAGGCTGGCAGACACCTCTCAGAATCTCTTCACATCATCCATCTCATCTCCTCTCCACTTCTTGCAGCCGGGCTGGGCCAAGTCGGGCCCAGTCGGCCACCTGGCGTGAGGCCAGAAGGTGAGGCCTGCAAGGACCATGAGGCCTGTGCCTCCCGCTCTGGGCCTCTGCCCCCGCTCAGCTTCTTCACATCTTCTCTTCTCTCTTTTTTTTTTTCTGTTTTCCCCTTCTTAAATACATTATCGCAGAGGCGTTATCACGGAACATTCTGCTACCAATCGGCTCGGCCTTGGCCAGCAGCAGGTCCGCCCTAGGCCTGGCCGAGTCCACTGTACAAAGGGGAGCAACTTCTAGCAGTGTCCTACAGAAGCTACCACCTTAGCCCTTCCCCCTCACTAAACAAAACCACAACAGCAAGAAAAGTAGAAGAGTTGCCTAGATAAGAAGGATCCTAACAGGAACTTAAACACAGTTGCCAGATTTATGTCTGTGAGTACAAGATTCCTCCATTCTACCCTTAAGGCAGAACTGCTTTGCCAAGCCAAAGAAAGAGATCAAAGAGCACTAAAGCATTGGGGAACTCTCTGGGCCTAACAAAGGGTAGAGTTAGACAAATGGCCAAAAGCTGCCCAAAATGTGCTGGTGCAGGAAGGAGGGTTACTGTGTACACTTAAATGAGCTTTTCTGAATTTCATTTAACATCTCTGTGAAGAACCAGACTCATCCTTTGGGGTCACTTCAGCTCGTCAGAGGGATGTATCATTTACATCGTGGAATACAGTGAGCCAGAGCAATAAATTAAACCTTGGGTATGATTTCAAATATTCTGTATGTGACTGATGCAACTTTTGGTGTTGAGGCTATTGCATGTATGGAAAGTAAGTCAGAAAATCAGAGAGTCTGAAATTATACCTGAAGTCTATCTAGTAGGAAGAAAGAAATATGCAAACACTCTCATTGGCATCTGTTACTATATAACGTGGAGATGGTGCTGCCAGCCATTTGGAGAAAAACTGTTTTCTTCTATAAGTACATAAAGTTTCAATATTGCCTTAGGGATTTTTAAAGTATTATTGTTGATTCAATTTTCATTTGCCAGGTATATCTTAAATAGGTGCCAAGAGGCAGATATGGTTGTTTGGAGAATCATAGGTAGGTACTTCAGGAGAAAAAGGATTTTTAAAAGGGCATTCATTTCAATAGCTGTGGTTATTATAACTGCCTTATAGCAAGAGCAGATATTACCCTCTCTCTGAATACTTTATGAGTTTTATTCTTTGTGAAAAATGAAGCTAGTTTAAACTAACGGAAACTCCTGATTTTATTTACAAAGAAATAGTTCTAATCATACTCTAATCATATTCTAATGATTAGATGTTGCTATATTATCTGTGTGGTATTTATCTACTTGCCACCAGTGGCTAATCCTGTATCATCCTAAAAACACACAGCATTGATTTTTAGAAATGTTAAATAGGATATAGTTTGCAAGCAATAAACTTTATTTGCTACTGTCCTTAGCTCCATCAGAATCTTAATTTTTTTCATGATATTAATGAAATACACTGTGAATACAAGCAACTGTAAAACATTATCCTAGATTCAAGTCATTCACTCATATTTTAAAAGCAAAGAGGCAAAGTTCCTATCTCTAATCCGAGGAAAGTATTATAGGAAGATTACATTAGTTCTGACTAGTGATTTTGAATTGCCATTTAAACTGCATACAAACAGTTGTTGATAGAAATACTGCTACTGTTAAATATACCTTAAAATGATTAATGTTGAATTCTTAGTTTCTACTAGGATTTCTCACACATAAAAGCCAACATTATTCCTTCAAAAGCTGTAGATAAAACTGTGCTAAATGTAATTTTAAACTTTTCCCCTTTGACAACAAAAGAAAGGTTTTGCTGCCTATCTTAAAGATTTTGAAAATAAAATGAAAGCTTTCCATAATTCATGAAGGGGTGGTACAGCATTTTGTGCTGCACCATACAGTAAGGCTGGGTTTTTTGCCTTCAACACATCTGAAGTGAACACCTTCAGAGGTGCTCAGCACTTGCAGCTGCAGCTGACATCTACTCAATTGAATTGGTTTATTTTATTTATTATTGTTATTTAATGTTTATTCTCTATAAAACAGTTAAAAATATTAGGATCACAAAATCAAGCACTCAAAAATAAAGTAATGAAGTAATATATGGATTAAAGTTGTCTGTACAGTCTTACTCTGATAAGATAATAGTAACAGGAGTTATTAGACACAGTTTTAATCTACCATAGAGACTATGATTCTAAACTTGGTCCTTCCACAGATGAAGTTTCATGTTTATAGTCAACACACCTTCTAAAATTTAACCTTCACAGTTGCCTACTTGATCCATCTTTCCAAAATGATAAGCACTGAGAAAAATGGTTGCAAATCAGGAAAGGTATGTTATGTAATGTTAAAGACACCACAGCCCAAGTTTTTCGTTGGTTGCTCAAATTGTCCATGTGCTGCTGATTTGTGAGTGCTATGGTCCTATGCCCAAGCTGTAGGAGCCAGATAATATCATCCAGTACCCCATAGTACCGATGTGCAAAGCCACTGATGTGCATTGAACAGCCCCATACGGCAGCAATGAACCAGAAACTAATAATTCAGTTTACACTGTAGGTCTGACTAATGTGCAGGGAAGGTCAGGTGAGGTCATGTTTTGCACTAAGAAGAAAATAAAACACCAATTGGAAAAGGGAGCAGTGCCCATGAGGGAAGAAGAGATCCTATGGAGAGGGGAAAAGGGAAGCTAAATACTTAAAGACAATCTTAACATCTAAACACGACAGGTATGTGTATATGTTTTTGTACTGTGAATGTGCTAATTAAGTTTTCCTGTGTAATCTTAATTATAGCTTTTTCTAGGCTTTGTTCATTTGTCCTTCTGATGCTAACTTTCTTCTGACCTGTGTCTTCCTTTTTAAAAGAGAGCAAATATCAACGGGATATCACACTAGTGATTAGTAGTAGTGGAATCCAAATCTATGTCTCATTGGGAAGTGACTCTGAGGCCAGTTTGCAGAGCAGACACAAAAGAACTGATGTCCAGCGTAGCAATTTTGTGGAGATTTGTTTCAGGCTAACTCTCATCTGGCCTCATGGCTTGGCTGCTGTTAGTAAAAGGAACAGACTCAGGATGCATCTCTTGGTTTACTTCCACCCAAAGGAATTTAGTTTGTAACCACTCCCCAAGGATAATTGTGCTACAGAAAGTGAGGATTATTGGGAGATTTATCTCAAAAGCCCACATGCAGTCTGTTAAATATTATTGTGAAGCCAACCTTTATACCAACTACCTTAATTTTGGAGCTACCAGAGCAACTGATAACAATACTGTGCTGTCAGCCTCTCTGTGGGCACACAAAGTGACAGATATCTCAGGTACAGGCAGACAGCCAAGGGCTAGTGAGACTTGAATTAATTTAATTTTTTTCTAGGCACTGAAGAATAAGGTGTTTAACTGAGACTAGATGCTTCAGCCAGTTTTCTTCCAAGCCTGTCTCAGTCCTCTTTTTTTTTGATGACAGACTTTCCCCTGCCACCTTCTCTAATGCAGTTTCAACATGCGCTTAACCTCATTTCAGTTTCACACTTCTTGCTCAGCCACATCCTTAGTCTTCACCTACAGGGAGAAGTAGCTCTTGCCTTTCTCCTGCATCCTCATCCAGTTTCTCTTCTTGCCTGCCTCATCTCTGCAATTCCTGAGCCAAGATTTTTCATTAATGTCATAGACAGATGGTTTCTGATGAGTAAGCAGGATACAACTAAACTATTTTTAAAACATGGGGTTTTTTCCATTTTAGAGGGAGGATAAAATCTCTCAGCTAAATTAGCAATGTCTAGTATTTTCAACACAGAATGGCAGACTGAGGGAAACTTTTTAAACAAGAGACACATTTAATATAAATAATGTAATGAGTCTGATAATGATAAAGTTTTTGTGCTTGAAAAATATATGTGTTTTAATTGTTGTGTTAGTTATCAATCTCAAATTATTTGTTTTCTTGTCATGACCCTGAAGAAGAGAATGGCCAGAGTGACTTAGGCTTGTGTTGAATTGGAATTGTGAAAATGCACAACCACAACTGGCATGACTCCTTTAACTTACTTATGTTGATGTACTACTGAGGTATATAAGTGAATCTAGCCCACACTTAAGAAACAAAGCATACAGACGTCATAAAAAGCATTGATGGTATCTTAGAAGATGAGAGGCATTAATGACAAAAAATATTCTCTATGATAGTAGGGAAATTGTCCTCAGAAGCAAGAGGAATGGCTTTAAAATGGCATAGAACTCAGCTTTGTTAAACATTGAAGAGAATTTGTTGGAGGCCCACTGAACTAAATGGACCAAATTCTGTTATCATTTGCTTTGGTTTGTGGCCAACACAGTTTCACTGCAGTTATTGTAGTTATTCTGGCTTCTAACTGGTGTGAATGAGAACAGAATTTGGCTAGCAAAGCAGTACTACTGTAAAGCTCCTGCAACAGAAACTGGGAGGAGATCTGTATGACTAATGCAAACTTGACTAAAAAAAAATAGAGTAAGGTCAACACATATAGATTTTCCCACACTGAAAGAGCTGATAGTACCTGTGATTAGTAGCATTCATACAGCTACTAAAAACAATTAATATGTCGTTCTATTCTAGCTGGTTTTTATGTGGTGTTATCCTGCAACTGAAATCTATTTAGTAACCCATACATTTGTAATGTTCATCTCTCACAAACTTAAGAAAAAGAATCTCATTCACAATGCTCATTTTCTAACTGGGGCAAGGTTGTTTCTATGCAATCTTTGTTTTACTACTTCTGCATCTAAGGAAACATGCTGTCTACATTGGGACATCAGATCTAAATGGTCATACTCCATATTTTTTTTTTTGCTGCAACTTGACTTGGAATCATTATACAAAATATGGTGCTCATTCCAGCAGAAATAAGTTACTCAAAAACTGTCCTGGTTCTGGCTACAATAGAGTTAATTTTCACCTGAGCTGGGAGAGGAACTGCAGCTGGCTCACCTATGGCTTGGGGACACAGCTGGGATGGTTTACTAATTAGCCAGCAGCTGGCTAATTGGCTAAGTTTACCCAAATTGGCCAAAAGGCTATTCCATCCCTTGTGACATCATGCTCAGTAAATAAGCGAGGACGGTGGTGAAGGGAGTCTCCTGCTACTTGGGAGAAAGCTGGGTATCAGGATCTGCTGTGAGCTATTGCACTGTAAATTGTGTGCTTAAGTATTTTCTGTTACTAGAGAGGTTTTTTGTTTGCTTCTGTTGTTCTCTAAATGTGTTGTGTTGTTTTTTTTTTTTTTTTTTTT
>JAAGAY010143109.1:41048-57626 GCA_011801015.1 Ardeotis arabs | reverse complement strand
GTAGCTTGGTCTTGAGTGGGGCTAAACAATGACAAAAACCTTGAATAAAATGTTTTTCTTTTGGAAAGTTAACTTTATTCAAGTCAAAATTGTAGTTGTAAAAACAGTCAGTTTTCATTCCTTTCTTCAGTAAGGAGTATGATGCACAAGGATATATTTGCACTTGAAGAAGAATTTATAGGAAACAACTGAATGTAGTGATACCTAGTTAGCTATGCTAAAGAAAAGGATACATCTCAGGTGCTGAGCCATGATGTCTGATGTTGTTGGCACCAAACATGCTTTACAATGTACCTTTTCCTAAAACTCAGCATTTACTCAATTGACTAATAAGTTAGTTATTTCTGGATCATAGCTAAAAAAATAAAGGTGTATCAGAGTAATTTATTGAATGTTAGTGTTGTGTTAATTTTGAAAGAGAGTGAAAGTCATCCTTTCTCTGAAGACAAGACATTCTTGTGTGGGATAATCACTCTTTCTTACAAGGACAGAAAAATATTCATTTGTTTGGACAATGAGAGATTAATGTGATGAATACTAGAGCATGGGGAGCTGATGTAATGATGGTGAAATTTCTAAGTCTCCTAGATTTGAGACTAGTTCATCCTTTTCCTATATTTGCCAGTATTTCCACTGTTTCCTCTTTTTCCTCCCTTATTTTGTGTTTTCAGACAGTTCTGAAGTGAACTGATGTTGAGCCTACCAGCACTGGACGTGAATGCTTAAAAGGGCTGTTACCTTCCAGAAATCGTGTTGAGATCTGCCTCTCATAATACGTGAATGAGAATCTTTTGGGAGACAAAGATTAAAAATAAAATAAATCTACTTAATTATATTGCTTGAGAAAAATACTAGGAGTCATTAATATTGACAGCAAATTAATAAAGAATGGGCTATTGTTTGTCAGATTGTAAGACATCTTTGGTGTGTTAACTACAGTAAGCAGCTAAACACAACTCAGTGGCTCACTCACTCCCCCATAGTGGGATGGGAGAGAGAGAATTGGAAAGGCAAAAGAGAAAAAACTCTTGGGTTGAGATAAAGACAGGTTAATAAGTGAAGTGTGTGTGTGGGTGGGGGCGGGGAGCACAAAACACTACACCAACAAGTTATGTATAAGCAATCACTCACCACCAGCACACTGATGCCCAGCCAGTCTTCAAGCAATGGCAACTTTGGAGAAACTACCACCAAAGTTTTATTGCTCAGCATGATGCTATACAGTGTGAAATATGTCTTTGATCATTTCAGGTCAGCTGTCCTGGCTGTTTACCCTCCCAGCCTATTCACTGACGTGACAGAGTGAGAAACAGGCCTCAAGGTTGTGCAAATACTGTTTGGCAATAGCTGAAAGACTGGAGTTTTATCAACACTATTTTGGCCACCAGTTTAAAAACATCTGGGCTGCTATAAAGAAAATTTAATTCATTCCAACCAAATCCAGTACAACAGTCTAGAAGTCGCCTCTAGCTCAGGAACTCCTGGCATTTTTGACTGTCGGAAATCAAATGCTTATATCTCATTTCCCATTTCTTATGTATTTTCTAAGAATCTGCTGCTTATTGTTGAAGAACCAAGACTAGGACAGATGAACTTTCGATATCCTTTCAGTGAGACCATTCTTCAGATAGATAGATATATACAGCTTGTGTACTTCATTGAGGGCACATAGTGATTAAGCACTAATTTGTAAGACAATGTATTTTAAGCTAGTATTAGCCTAAAACTAACTACTGAACTAATTCCATTGCGGTTTAGCTTGTTTCAGCTATACTTTTATTTTTCTGATAATGTTCTACAGCACCATAATCTAAGATAATTCACAATATTTTCAGCATCTGTCTTTGTAAGACAACTATATTTATGTGTATATACTATCCTGGCAATTATAAGCGGCATTTTGAGTTCTGTTTTTAAAAAGGCAGAGTATATTGTTATTCATGTAAAGAATAAGTGTTTCATCACTAAAATGTCTACTACAACAAAGAAAACATAGATGCAGACCATATAAAAAACAAAAAGTAATCACTTGTGATGATATAATCTATTTATTGTGTTAGAAAATGGAGATAAACAGAGAGATATATGAGTTTGTACCTGCCTGGAACCTCACCAGCCCAGTGGCTTTGTACGTATTTATTGACAAGAAGGACGTCCTCTTCCCTTCCTAATACAGACAACATGATGACATGATAGACAAAGATCTAGCAGCGGTACAAGGATATGGTAAAGGACTGATTGATGTTCTCTTATTTCTTCATTTACCTACCTTTCTGTCTTCAATACACATACCGCCATCTGAGAAAGAGATGCCATATACTCCAGAGTTTTTCAATCAATCTTACCTTTCTTCAGCCTCATTAAATCACTTAGTTCACTGCTGTGAAAATGATTTGAATGTCTCTATTTGTTAAAATCTATGATACCCCAACTGTGTAGGGAAACAGTTTCATTTTACTACTAACTGGTAACTACTGTAGACTTAATTAATTAAAAAAAAAAAAAACAAAACAGCCAAACAGATGTGAAGGTTATTTATTGCTTGGCAGGTAGAACACATTTTGAAAGATTTCTCAGAGTGCCTTATTTTGCAACCAAATTGTACTCACCAAAATTCTTTTGGCTAGTTTGATTTTTGTTTGGATTTTTTTTCCAAGAAATCATATAATCTTATCCTCACAAACAAGACCTTTGTTTAAAAAGAATTGAAATTATTTGTCATGTGTCCAGTCCAGCAGATGGTTAAAATCAAAGACTTAACAACTTTTACTACTACCTGATCAGAGACACAGCATGTTCCCCGCTAACATTTGTTTCTCCACTCAAATTGCTCTGTGCCAACATGCTGATCCTGTTTATGCCATGAGCAAAACAGAGCAATCTGAAGACTACGGGAATATTCAACATATTCAAATATTCTCAGGTGCACCTGCCAAGTGGGCAGATTTTTTTAATTTGAAATAGGAAATGGGTTATTAACATCTTATAGCTGTTACCCAGTAATCTTCAACTCTTCACTATCACATATACAGTAGATTACACGGAATGGTAGCACAAAACAAGAAGTTAAAGCATTAGAGGTGTTAACTCAGGTCATCCTCAAAAAGTTTGTTTAACTCCTTATACTGCAAGCCTCAAAACTGATAGAAAAGTTATATGGTAAATGCAGATGTTGGCCCAGAGGTATTAGGGTATTGGAAAGACCCTTAGCCTGGAGACCATTTTTTAAGCCTTGAAGTGTGGCTTTTAGAGTAGGGTAGGTAGTAAGACAGGAGGATATTGCACAGTTGAGAGTGAGTACTAAACTAATAAGAATTTTAGAGGTTTTTTTATTAATTATTATTTTTGCACAATTTTTAAAACAGTGGTCCACAGGCTCTACTACAGTCTTTATGTACCATCCAAAGAGAGCAATGTGTTCAAAAAACAAGACAGATATTTTCATCCTGAGAGACTAGATGTGAAGAACTCCTACACTTGTATTAGGCTGATCTGAGGACAGTAAGAAGGGGAGAGAGCAGATGAGTTGAGTAGCTTCAGTGGAGAGGGGGTGATTTTAATTAATTGCTCAGTAGTGAGGGTTCACTCAGTAACAGAAGAAATCAGGTAAACTACCTGAAAATGAAAAAAAAAAAAAACCCAAAATAAAAAAAAAACAACCACCCAACCCCAACACATGAAATTAAATACACTCAGAGTGCTGTAAACAGACTTACATAGTAATTGTTGTGTCATAGCTACACATAAGACATAAGACACCCTAGCTGACCTGTAGCATGAAAAAAAAAGACATTAGTAAATGCAGAACAATCTGACATCTCAAAGGATAATGAATTAATCATTAATAACCAAGCAGGACCTTTGTACTTTTCTGAGACTCAAAACATAAGTGCACCATTGGCCAGAGTATCTGCAGTTTGGGAATATATCCAGATTTGAAATACTAATCATTTTGCTGCCATAAAAAATATTTTAAATCCATCTTCAGCAGCCCTACAATATATGAGGCAGTGAAAGGTGGTTGCTTAAAATATAAATCTTTAGGTCTGTTGGTAATGTTAAGTTTAGAATTATATACATCTGTTTATGTAACTTTACAAACTTTCTGATAAAGCTATGCTAAATGGATCAGTGACTCTGTCTTGACCTGATTATTGCTGCAATCATCAGCTGGAGTGATTAGATGCAGACTGTGCTTTGTCTCTGCCAGTTTTAACACCCCCTCAGAAGTGCAAATCCAAGAATAACAGAGACAAAAGATAGAAAAGATCTTCCAATTAATCTGCTCTTCACCCAGCACCAAGTTTGGTAAATCAAGTGCATGGAGACTTCACATAACGTTTTCCTGTACCTTGGGGAAGATTATGCTTGGGTTTTGCTCAGAGACAAGGCATTTAGGGAGGTATCATCTTTGTCAGGAGCTGTTACGAAGCTGTTCTAGCTGGTCTGCATAGGGTCTTGCCTCGGGGGTGGTTTGCAATTATACCAACACTGTGAAGAGAGTACAGGGAGTCTGCAGTTCATATGTATCTGACCTGTGTCTTGGATCTTTTTTTGCTTTCAAGTGCCATTGAGAATTCTCCTGCTTATTACATAGCAATAAAATATTTTTGAAGTAATTAAAAAAAATCAACCTTGGTACTAGTTTAGAAATTATATGAACCATCACCATACAGATTTGGGAAATCAGCCAATACCAAAAATCTGTGTGTGGAGGTCAACTGTTACCATTTGAAATGAGGCATCTGTCTTTGATTAAAACTGTATTATACTCTGTCAGTATATATCACTGAAGAAACAGGACAAGACATCTCCTTAATTAGTGAATAAAATGATCCACATGGTAGCTGACTAACAGTGATGCAGAAAATGGCTTTTACAGACAGACAATAAAATCTTTCCTGAATTTGTAAAGCTCATTGTTAAGCAATTATTAGGCTTTGCCTTTGACACTCTATACAGTATCTAATTGTTCCAGCCAGGTGTGAAGGAAAGAAAACAAAAGATGAATAATTATGCTGAAATGAGCACTGTGATTTCAAGATTAGTGATTGGTCTCATATCAAAGTCAGAAAAGATAGTAGTATTCTGCCAGGAAGAGCCATTAGGAGAACTATTTTTAAAAAAGTATTGAGGAACGCTCAAAAAAATGGTTCTTAGTGGGATTTTTCAACAAGGGACAGGTCCCAATCTTTCCTTTTAGGGCAGAGCAGTGGGATTCCCATCTGCTGAACAAGAATCTTTTAAAGCAGAGTCTTTGGATAGCAGTGTAACTGGGGAGAGAATATATATGAAAATGGCAAGAAAATACATCAGGAATATGCAGCAAAAACAGGAGAGGAAAATAATGATGAAGGGAGGAAAGAAAAAAGAAAGGATATTTATTTCGTATCAACACAAGGATTTGCTTTTAGGGAAAGGAACTGGCCTGTGGCATGTTCTGAAGCTAAAGCTGTAGAGAGGCTCACGTACCTATATTTAGCTATATACATACACGAATTTACTGTTGAGCTAGTCAAAAGCAGGGTTTTCTTCCTCAGGCAAAAATCACCTCCAGAAAGGGGGAATATAGCATCCCAATACAGATGTAAATTTGTTACTGCTGCTGTTGAAAAGAACAAAATAAGGAAATATGTGTAAAAATGCCCAATGTAAATACTTTGCCTAGAGAAAACAAGCAGCATAATTATCTTAATTTCTTACTTCTATAGATATGATGAAAACATGATCTTGTCAGTAAATAAGACAATTTGGATGCTATAAGTCATTATAATTTGTGTGAATCACTGAAGGGACAACAGTAACTATTGCATTAATCAGAACACTGCTACTAATGTACTGGAGGTGCAACTGAAATATTTACCTCTCAATTTTCCCCAGTGGAGAAAAAGAACCTTTTTTATCTAGACCTGCAATAGCACAGAAACTGTTAATTCATTAAAGTTGTATTCTACAAATTATGTTTTTTGTTCTTTTTTTAAAAATACCTAAATAAAGATCAGATTTTCAAAGCTTCTTTGCACTCATCATTTCCCATTATGATGCCTCAGATTAGATTTTCAGAAGTCTTAAAGAGCGAGTTCTTTTGAAAGTGTTTTCACTACACGGAAAGAAAAGTATTTTGCAAAAGTTCTCCTGACTGTTACTGCTTTCTAAAACTCCTGCCTATAATGCTTACTACCTCTTCACAAAGTAGTAATCCTCTGTTCCTACCTGATTTGACATGAACTTCTCAGTAGATAAGAAAATTTGGATGCTGCAAATTATGATGTTTTCAGTTATTTATTAATATAATTATGTGCATAGTTATTATAATTTTAGCTGTTACTATTACAATTATCTTTTCATTTTTCATTTTTAAAATGTTCTTTTTTGTTTCTAGGTGATATTTTTTCTGCTACTCCTTCAGAAGTTCCCTTAAAAAAGTTGAAATTCAGGAAAAGAAACCTGGGATAGAATAGCAATAAAAGCTAAAAATTCTGTATCTTTAGAATAGAAATTTCAGGGCAAAATCTCTTCCTCCTTGTTACCTTAAAAAAGTCTTCATGTTATCTATAGGTGGTGAAAGTATTTCTCTGTGTCTGCTTAGGCATTTTGAGTGATAGGATGGACAGTTGCCTGTATATGAGCTAGGCAACCTAGAGGCAGTCTTGCGGGAGACAAACATGTTTAGGGCATTCTCAGGGAGCTTTTAATCTCATCTTTGTCAGAGTCTACTTTGGAATTAGACAAATCACTTGCTAGAAGTCCATAATCCTCTCTATAAAGAGAAAATACACGATAAGTACTTACATTTGGTTGTAGAATCCCACTTCAAATGTACAGGCAAGTAAACTCTGATTAAAGGTCTTGCTTTAGGCATAGCCTGTTGCCTATGGCAGTAGGCATAAGAGAGCAATGACATCACAATTTTAAGTAAGAGAGAAAGAGGTTTTCCTGATCTCACAGATACGGGTCCCTTCCAACCCTAACCATTCTATGATTCTATGATATTTGTCCCTATTTTGAGAATGGCAAAATCTAATTTCGTTCATGATATGAAAAAGTCTTCATCTGTTTGTAAATAGGACTGACAGGAACAGAGCAAGCTCTAGGCTTCTGCAGTGCCTAGATATACAATTTTACTGTCAAGGAAGTTCTTGAGATATAAGAAGAGAAAGTGCTCAGTGAAAGGTCTGAGTACAGAATGAGAGAGGCTGACAGACACCTCAGTGGAGAGAAGAGGAGAGGACAGTAGGTTTTCATCAGGTTGTGTGAGATGCCAGGGAACACATAGGCAGGTGTAGTTTCTTCTCTCACAAGCACACTCCTATTCCCCTCATCATCTTCCTCAAAATCTCTGTCCCCTTTTCACCTTCTGGTCCACCCCCACAGGCCCTTATGCACCCACTCTGAGAGTGCATTGCCTCTTCTTATGCCTTCCAAAAGTCCCTATTTAATCTCTTACACCTCTTGGCATGTTGAGGGAAGGGGAGGAGAAGAAGAGGAAAGTGGTTAGGACTAATAGCCTATTCCAAATGGGTCAGGGTGCGGTGGTCCAAGATGCAGGGTTATCTTCTCCCTCTGTTGTCTTTGGTTATATCTGGAGTGGTGTTGCAGGAAAGGTTCATCACCTGTAGCAGAGACTTAGTTGTCCTTTACATCTCTCTGTTGCCACCTTCTGCTCAGCTCTGCACTTCTCCATAGCAGTAATGTTATTTGGGCTAATTCTGTATCTCTGGGTGTAAGAAGATCAGAAAGCATGCTTATGCAAACCAAGTTACTATCCTAGGCAGCTGCTTATTCTACCTATGCAATAAATTGTCTCTGAACATTATCAACATATTTGCATTGGTTTGCAAGCCCCAGGACATCCCAGGAGGGAAGGAACTATCTGCTACTTCCAGCAGGAAGGAGGAGAGGACCAGGTATGGGCAGGAATGGTGTTTATCCTCTTGCTTGGAATTTTTTTTTTCTGTTTTAGTGAGACTGTGTCATCCTTTATCATCCTCCTGCATTCAAGAAAGGGCAAAGGAAGTACTTGGTACTGGCATGAGTTGAAACCAAATGAAAAATAGCAAAAATACAAGAGAAAAACAATAGAAAATATATTTTTATGAGGAAGAAATCTTTTTATTTCATCATTGACTTCAAGTATAATAATTATGGTACAGATTAACAAAATTTTCCAGTTGCCTTCAAATGAATCTGAAGAATTATACTTTGTTTTTTTCATTTCAAGTTTTCAGAGGTGTACATTGATAATGAATTACAGCTAGATGTTTGTTACAGCATATTAGTTATTAGCAGCAGCTCTAATCTTTCTGCTTTGCACAAAAAAAAAAAGTTGTGAAAAGAACACTAGCAAAATTACTTTTATAATTTTAAGGCATATATCTTATTTTAATTTAAACCACATAACACGATAAGTTTTTTGACTTCTTAAATGGAGCACTGCAATTTAAAATCATGCAAGGACAAATAGTTGGACCAAAAATTCCACTCAGTTTCAGAATTATTCTGAAGTCATGGCCAAAAATTATGTATAATTGCACATAACTACAAAAAATTTTCTCCATCTACTGTATGCCACATTATTCGCTGCTTCATTAGCAATAAGGCATGTTATTCCTTCAGAGATAATGCAAATTATAATTATATGTTATTTTCAGGCTTTCATTAGAATCTCTTGGTTTTATGTGCAGATGAATTTCAGAACAATCCTTCTTTGGGGGTAAAATTTTCCAAGCTTGGTCTCGCCTAAATGTTTGGTTTTGTTTGCCTTTTCAGGTATGAAACTTCTGAGGCAAGTAACTCCAGGTGTTTTGGAGGAGAGACTAAATGTAACTCTTCAACATTGCTATAAGCTTCTTTTTTTCTCAATAAATAGGTTGCTAGCAAAAAAAAAAAAAAAAAAAGGGAAAAAAAAGGTCCTCTTAGACCCTGTAGTTTGGAAGCAAGAGCTCAAAGAAATCAGAATGTTTTAAACCATTGACTTATGTGTTGGAAATTCTGAGATGCTCTGCAGCCCACCTAGGTAGTATCACTGGCCATAAGCCTCTGGCAAGTAAACCCATTCCACTGTCCTGTCTTCCATTCACAGCAGGGAATCTATCTACACTGACAGATTTACAGCAGTCAGTACAAAGAAAGTGGCCCCAGTTGTGGACCGGTGCTCCACAGTGATTGTGCTTGTGTCGTTTCTCAGGGCCAGCCCCTTGAGAGCAGACAGATATGTCCTTCTGGCATAGACTGGAGTCTGTTCTTCCTTGCTCTCTTCCTTGTTTCCTTCTTTCCTCCCTTTCTCTCCTCTCTTTTTCCGTTCCTTCCTAGTGGTATTGTGTACTCCTGAATTCTGGATAACTCCTTCAAGAATACTATTCAAAGCATTTATGGGGCAAAAAGAGTAAAATCCAAGATTTTACAGTCAGTACAGGGCTGTACTGCCTGTTTGTAGCTTTTACAGATATGAAACACCCTGAAAACTGCAGCCAGGTTTATGTTTCAGTGGGAACCATGCAGTTCAAATAGTTGAGTAATAGAAGAGAAATGACAAGGCTTCACACTGTTCATGGAGTCTCCCGCAAACAATGTGAAGGGCAGCGTATCCTCCTCACTTCTGCTTTAGCCTGTGGCACCAGGCATAAGACACCAGCCTCTTACTGTGAATTGTCACCACCAGTTCTGGTTCAAGTCCTGGCAGTCCCACACATTGCCAGAGGTCAGCACCCAAACAGCAAGCGGCATCACTTTTCAACACGTGACAGGTTTCCTCTGCAGGTATAGAGAAAAACATAACAAGATTAGTTTTCATTTGTACTTTAGAGAGATCAGTTTTTCCTCATCCCTAAGTGGCAGTGCAGGGCAAGATGGAGCACATCCCTACGATGCTGGTGAGTGAGTCCACAGTAGAAGAGACAGTCTTAGCAGCCCTAGGATAACACAGTTATTCCAAAATATCTTTATTAACTTCTTGTCCTATTCTCTTCCAGTATCAAGCTCAGTCTTGCCAAGATCTCTACCACAGACTGTCCTGCCTTCGTCAAGCTTAATTTCAAGAGGCAACTTGGGCAAAAGCTGTTTAGAAAGGGCAGGCAATTACTTCGGTGTTGTCATATAATTTAGACTGTTCTAGGGTAGGAGCTTGCCAGCACTTCCTCTGCTGCCTTGGCTGAGGCAAAGGAGGTCATGCTTGCAACTGGTTGCACGCTGAGAAAGTCTCTCTCCAATTTTGCTATTACAAGGCAGTGGTTGTGTCACCTACAGCATCCATAGTCCCAGGCAGAGTTATCCTGCCATTTAAGAGCTTTCACTACTGCAAATAGCTCTCCCACATCTTTGCAGAGTTATTTGAACTCCCAAATGGCTGTGTTTGGAAATGCATGTGTCTTTTTAAAACAACAAAAAAAAATGTATGTGTCTTTTTAAAACAAAAGCTGTTACAGATGAGGATGAACAGCATAAAGATGATTCTCTGGGAAGATTCACAGCTTCACTGAGTCTCTTTCCTTTTCAAAATTGCCATGTTGATGATTGGTCTGAAAGAGAAGATGACTTTCTTGTATCTTGTATAGTACAAAATTTTTCTTGGATCGTCTTCAGAGCCAAGTACAAAAAAGGTCTGCATCTGAGATATTTGGAAAAGTCTAATGAAACAACTGTGAGTCTAACACTTCATGGAAAGCCAAACACAAAACTAAGGAGTGTTTGGATGCATTTTTTGCATTTTGAGTTGCTTTGTATAGCATATACTATATTTTTCTATCTACACAAACTGCTTTAATTCCTGAAAGTGACTTCTCTTGACATTGCCTACCTCTTGTGGAGCTTTTCCTTCACAGTTAAGGTAGGTTAGGCTAGGCTTCCTTCTCCTATGACTGTCAAGAGTTATCATGGGGAGCTTTTTGTGGCATTTGTCTGACAACAGAGCTCTGAACCATAGGGATTCCTGTTATCTGCGGATTTGTCTGAAGTCTGTAGGGCGGAGGACAAGAAAGTGCTCTGTCATAAACTGTCACAAAGTCAAAAGTCAACAAGAAAAAAGTGAGTCAAGTGTATTGTGTCCTTTGGCCTGCTAATGTAGGAAAAGGGCCTTATGTCCTATGCCTACTGCCCTTGAACAGATCTGTTTTGACTCTCCCAACTTGTGCTATGCTGTGCTGTACCTCTTTGCCTGGATTCCCAAACACATCTGTAGTCTCCTCCATGGAAAAATATTTATGCTTTAATGCACACTAGGATAGATAACTAAAGAACCTCTAGGAACTCACCCAAGTACCCTAGCCTCAAAAAGTAAAAAAAAAAAATTTTTAGATAGTCCAAATCCAACAGCATGGTATTGTGCCCTGTGTGGCCCCTAAGCCCTGTAGGAGCAGTCTGAGAAAGTTTAGCACCAAATATTTAACATTTGACTCATGACCCAAGGTGTCCTTAACTTGTCCTGAAACTTATAGGGAAATAGTTTCATTCATTTATGAGGCATATTTTAATACTGGCTGGTGGGATAGTGTCATGTGTTATATAGGTATGGTTTATGGGGAGTATTGGAAGGGTCCTGCCAGGGAGTTGCTACTACTTATGAGTTTGGAAGTGTCCTCAAACAATTCTCATCCTGCACCACACAGGAATCTCTGAGGTGTTCTGGAGTCCCATAAGAGCTTGTACAGTGCATGTAGGTGAGTTGTTCCAGACTAGAGCATTCTCACTTGGATGGAAATTGGGTGAGATCTAGCATATCAGTGTAGCCTTGGCTGTCTTATCTCCTTTAGGTTTCCATCATTTTTAGAACAATATTCACTTGTCATCTTAATAATTATTCTCCTGTTAGAAAATATTAGCAAGAAGATACGAAATGACTTGTCTTCTCAATGTAGTCTGGTCCTTCAGGTAAATATATTATTAGCTCCTATTTTTAAAAGCCTATCATGTGCACAGGATACTGGAAAGGCTATTAATAAGTCTTCTGGTAGAATAGGTAAATATTTACAAATAAAACACAGATTATTTGTCTGATAAATGCCTTGTCAGAGCTACTCTGATTTTTTGCACACTATAAATATGTGTTCAAGTGGATCTCATTATTTTTAATTATGTATTGTGAATATTTCTACTTTTAAAGATTGCTAAATTGATACCAGTTAAATACCTCCAAAGCTGTGACAGATTAAGTTCAGAAGAATAGTGACCTAACACTGACCTGATCTTCTACCTGAAAGCAACAACCTTTGAAGGTGTTGAGAACAAGTTCATTATTCATTTCTTCATAGGCTCGTGTCTTGTTTCAATTTAAGTTGTCATGTTGTTTCTGCATGGTGATATATTTATTTTCATGGCAGATGAAGAGGCTGAGTTAAATACATTTTATGAAGGTCATCTGCAGCCTTGAACCTTGATCTCAGCAGTGAAATGCAAGTATTTTATTCAATGTGTCAGGTTGTCCCTCTCACATACAGTGGTAAGACTTCTTTTTTTTAACTGAAGTCGAGCACTCTTGTGTCTGATGGCCTGTAATAGCCTGTAATTGGTGTTTCCAAATTAAATAATGCTCCTATGTTCAAATTCCTACTCTTTTTTTTTTTTTTTTCCACATTAACAAGGGTGACAGTTCATTTTAGAGATGGCCAAATTCATAATGGAGAGGATGTTGCTTGGTGGATGCAGCTCTTTCCCTTTCATGTTGGTTGTTCTGAATATGGTTACAGTTGTCATTTTCCACTTAGATCATGCATTGTGACCCATATAGGGGGTTTGTTGTACCATTTCCCAGTTTGTATCATTGTACTCTGAGTTGTTACTAGATTCCTTTCTGCAAAAAAAAAAGAACAATATTCTTGGCTGAAACCAACTGCATTCTGGAATCCTGCTGGCTCCCATTGCTTTCAGAAGGTTTTCTGTTTTTTTCATCTACTTAACTGGTCTTTCTATTTTTGTTTATTTTGGTGCTAAAAAGGAATGGGAGGCACATTAGTATTGTCTCCCAATTTTTGACAATTACAGATGACAAGCTACTATAAAATTCCGGTATTTATCAAAAATAGCACATATATTTCAAAGCAACAAGAAGTTAATTGACATATAGAATGCACTAAAGAACACAGGAAAATTTTGTGAGTAGAGAAATGCACTATATTTTAGGATATATGGGTTTAATTTTCCACTGTTATTTTAGATTCCCATAGTCTTGAAAGTTGTTGAAGGAAATTAACCAATAATGAAGTTGCACCATAACTTAAATCAATTCACTATTGTAATGTACCCTCTCAAAAAGAAAGCAGTTTTGGCTTGATAGTAAAGTAATTATTAAAATCACTATTTGCTGATTACAATTTTACTGACATGAAAAGCAGAGAAAAATAGTCTTCCATGTGACTGACCATCTTTAAAAAGAATTAGAAAAACAAACTTCTGTTTCTAAATCTTACTCTAACCCTAGATTTTTGACAGTTGTTGTATCTTCTGATTTTTCTTTATAATGGCATAAACCAGCTCTGAGAATTATAAAAATGTTGATATAACCAGAAAATGATAGTTCTAGCCAAACAAGGAATGAAGTGCTGAACTGTGGCTTCAGAAAATGTCTTTCTTTTGCTTAGGTAGAGTTATTGTATAATTTGGATAGTTTCTAATATTTTGTTGTTATATTCAGGCATGCAATCATGATCTCAAATTCTCTTTCTAAAGAAAGAGAGCAGGAGAAGAAACTCAAATTGGCTGTGCCTCTGTTATAAGACTTTATAGGTTGAATTAATGATTAATGTATTGTCAATATTAGGATGTACTGAAAATTGTAAGTTGACTGTATTCAGGTAATTCAGTTGGATGAGAAAGTTAATAATAAACATCCAGAGACATACATTAAAAACAAAAAAAAAACCCCAAAACAAAATAAAACAAACCCAGATAGTAAAAACAGCTAGCTCTTATCATTTCTAGGGTTTCCAACTCAGCTATCATTTATCAGTAGTGCTACAAAAAGTCAGAGTAGAGAGAAATCTTTGTTTATCATGTGCAAGGTGAAAAAAGACATAATTTTTATTTTTTTTTCAAGGAGCTTATCCTCCCTTTGTCTTTTGTCATGATCACATGGAGAATGTCTTGACATAAAATGCATTGATAAAGTGTTTTTGTATGATTGAGATGAATAGTTTACGTTTGAAAAAAAATCCAGTCCAAATATAGACAGATTAATGTAAAGATCATTAGAGCTGTTTACTAGCTAGTTAACTAAAACCAATTGACTAGAGAAATAAAATCTTGAAATCTCATTCTATCTAGAGAGCTGGAGATATTTTTCCAGGGAACATTTTTAGTTTTGGGGGTTTGTTTTCATTTCGGTTTGTTTTGTGTTTTTTTTTTTTTTTTAAGAGGATTCAATACGATCTCCTGGGCAAGGAAAGGTGAAAAAAACCCTTTGCTTTACCTGCATAACTCCTGTATTTGAAAATGCTGTTGGACTAGACATGACGGTCGGTAGGCAAGGGTGGATTTCTTTAATCAAAGCAGAAGAAAACATAGCCTGATACCATGTCTACATCAGAACTAAAGGCTCCTACTTCTCAAACTGCCACAGTTGTTTCTTACTTTTTTTTCTTTTTTTTTTTAAATTTACTTCAGAGTTGACCTGGAAAATCATTAAAACTTCTTTTGAGATAAATTATAATAGTGTATCCACCATGCATCCTTTCATAAATAAAAATCTGTGCATGCTAAGAAATATTTTCTGTACTACCAGCTTCCCAGCGAAGATGGCTAAAATCCAGAAGAAACTGCTTTGGGATACTTAGATGTCCCTTCTGGGTCAGATTCTCAAACTAGAAGATGCAGAGTGTGTGAGATCTGGACCCGCAGGAATGGCTTTTACGTGAATGTGCTTCCTTATATTTACATTGTGTTTGACATTTTTGAGGCTTATTTCTTCTGTGAACTCTTAGCCTATCACTGGGGGCTGGAATGAGATTAAGCTCATTCCCAGCAAAAAAAAAAGACATGAACAAGGGAAAAATACAAGACTGTATTTCTGAGTAGTTGAAATATGGCTTTTGGCTTGATTGCATGGTCTTTATTCATATTAATAAAAACTTATTGAGGAAAGTAGGCTTACCAGTTTCAATAGGAGGAAAAAAAAAAGAAACAACAAAACAATCCAACAAAAAGCTCAGTGACTGCTGTGAATAAGTATTCATCCACAGAAGTAAGATTTGCACAGTCTAGTCCAGTTAATAGCAAACTATTACAGACATTTGCTTGACTATCTTTTGTATGATTCTTGGCCAGAAAGCCTTGAGGATAGAGTACTCTGCTTTTCTTACTGGGGGGAAGAAGAAAAGCCAGTTCTGATCAGCCTTATTTGCATGTAATTTACCCATAATTCCACCTGTCAGCTTTTGATTTTTTGATTTATTTGTGCCAGTGGGTGGTTTGGCACCTTATTGCTCCCAGGAACAAGGGAGGTATAAAGTTGGTTTGGAAGCTATCTTTTCCTCTCAGCTGTGACAAGTGTAAACTCAGCATAGCTGAATGCTCTGAGTTGGCCCCATAAAACTACTTTGGCACTTAAAGTAACATCAAAGTACAAGCTCCAGTTCAGTTTCTTGCTGCCTAACCTTGCAGCTCTCTCCAGTATTTAGGAATAAAAGCTTCTTGATACTTGTCTGCATACTTAAATGTGTACTTGTGGACACTCCAAGAATTGCCCACATCCGGGCTGTGCTGCTCGTTAGGTGCCTTGTTCATACTTGAGACCTATAGAGTTACAAATTTCACATTTTGATGACTGTTTTCATTGTTTCACTTAGGAAAATGTGCTGTGAGCACACTGATTAGTCCATTAAAACATGATGTGAGTGGATAGTGAGTGCCTTAGCTCCTGGGCACTCTCTTCTCCTTTATCTCTTTATCTTCAATAACATGTGCAAAGTGGAATGATTGAACAAAAAGGACAAAAAAAAAAAAGAGAGTTATACCAAAAGATACTCTACAGCCAGCCACTGCAGTACTTATCTGAGGACTGGGAGGTACAGACTAAATTCCCAGGGAATGGAAGAAATATTTCATCCCATATACCAGCTAAACACTGCTGAATAACAAAGGAACACCATCAAGAGCTGCTGGCATATTTTTACAAGACACAAGTGTGTGTTTTGTTGACAGTCTGGTAGCTGTGAGTTGAAAGCAGAAGGAGTTGGCTTCTTACAGCCAGAGATTGCTGTCCAATTAACTTTGAATAGTGGTTCTTAAAGCTCTCCTTGAGAACATCCCATTCAGCAGCCTGGTTTCCATGAAACTGTTTTGGGCAGCTAACTCTGCCCCTAGAGGCAGATTAGAGGCCTAAGTAAGGGCTTTGAGGTGCTCAGTTTTTTGCAGCTATCTAGGTTTAGTTACGTTATTTATCTCAAAAAAGAGAGATCTCTGGCCTTGGCTGCCCTAACTAAAACCAATCTAATGTGATTTCATGTTATAGAATCATAGAGTCATAGAATCATAGAATGATTAGGGTTGGAAGGGACCTTCAAAGGTCATCTAGTCCAACCCCCCCTGCAAGGAGCAGGGACATCCCTGACTAGATCAGGTTGCTCAGAGCCTCATCCAGCCTGGCCTTGA
>JAAGAY010143109.1:20560-40489 GCA_011801015.1 Ardeotis arabs | reverse complement strand
ACCCTCCTCTGGACCTTCTCCAACTGGTCCATGTCCTTCTTATGTTGGGGACTCCAGAACTGGACACAGTACTCCAGGTGGGGTCTCACCAGGGCAGAGTAGAGGGGGAGAATCACCTCCCTTGACCTGCTGGCCACGCTTCTCTTGATGCAGCCCAGGATGCGGTTGGCCTTCTGGGCTGCAAGGGCGCATTGCCGTCTCATGTTGAGCTTCCTGTCCACCAGCACTCACAAGTCCTTCTCCTCAGGGCTACTCTCGATCCATTCTCTGCCCAGCCTGTATTTGTGCCTGGGATTGCCACAACCCAGGTGCAGGACCTTGCACTTGGCCTGGTTGAACTTCATGAGGTTGGCACGAGCCCACCTCTCCAGCCTGTCCAGGTCCCCCTGGATGGCATCCCTCCCTTCCAGCGTGCCGACGGCACCACACAGCTTGGTGTCATCGGCGAACTTGCTGAGGGTGCACTCTATCTCACTGTCCATGTTGCCGACAAAGATGTTGAACAGGGCCGGGCCCAACACGGACCCCTGAGGGACGCCACTCGTGACTGGTCATGTTATACGCATTAGGAACAGACATAACAGTTACTCATGGATCAAGTGTAAAAGATTATACTGGAGAATCAGATTCCTGTAGTCCTCTAAGATATTCAGTTACCAATTTTAATTTTCATAAAAGTACAGTTTCATTGATATAAGGGGAGGGAAGTCTGTTCCCCTTCTCCTGATAAGGGGGCTTATGACTTATGCGTGGGGAGTGAGAAACAGTCTCACACTATCTCGAAGGAATGATTAAAAGGAGCAAGGATTCAAAACAGGATGACACTCATCACGTAAATCTCCTTGCTAAAGGAAAACAGATAGTTAACAAGGACATGAATCAGCCCAAGCTGATGAGAACATCGCAAGCTTGCAGGATCATCACAATCCAGGCAAAAGGTGAAACGTACACGCGAGGAAGACCTACGGCCTTCCTCCCAAAAGACCACCGAAGACCCCTGCCCACAATTCTTGAGAGAATTTGCGCAAGCGCAAAGGACTGATAAGCTAATTAGCATACGAAGCGGGAGTAGGCGGGTTTAGGTAATGAATATGTATAGGCGTCAATTAAATATTCATTGTTTTATTGTATAAAAGTGAGATGGGTTGCTGCCTCGGGTTATGCACGTTTGTGGTGGAGCGATCCCCCATGCATCTGCGTGCAATAAACATACCTACTTTATAACTTTCGAGTTATAGAGTCTATTCCCGTACGTCATCATAAACTTTCCATCTTCAGTAGAAAATAAATAAATGTACTGCATAAAAATAAGTATTTGCTTTCATTGACATTGGTATGTTTTCTCCAATAAATTGATTGTCAATAAGTTTTTTTCAGTATGTCACTGATATTTGGTTCATGGTTGCCATGACAAGGGGGTTAATATGTATGATCATTGGAGTAACTCTAGGACTAAAGGTGGAAGAATGGTTTAGAAATATTTTAGAAGTTACTGTATTGCTTACCCAGATAACCAACTTAACTATCCATGTATAGTATATAAAAAGCAACACACAGACCAATTAGTCTATGATCTGGGATCATCATCCTACGATCTAGGACACATCTTGTCCTAGCTCACTCATTCTGCTGTTCCTACTGCTTTCTGAGGCTTTTCAGATGTGCTTAGGGTTTGCATCACTTTGTTTGATTGTAAGTAAATGGCACTAAATCCATTTGCTTAGTTTTAGAAGTAATTCTCCCTGACAGATTCAGTCTGCTAAAGACTGGGCACTGATTGTAGGTTTTAAGTGGAATGGAAAATATACTTTCATTGAGGAAAAAATTGCACACACAGAAGGAGGATATTTCTTTGCCAAAAAAAAAAAAAAAAAAAAAAAAAGTTCCTGCTATGTACATTAACGGTCATTATTAGCACAACACTGCCTGTTTTGCTCTGTTCACACCACTTGCCCGATATGATGTTCTACCTCTCTGATACTGCTCTCTGCCTCATCAGTTGGAGGCAAGGGAAGGAGAATATGAGTCTACCTAATTTTGTGCATGAACTTAAGGTGTTTATGTCAGGAGGTTCATATTCTTTCACTTTCTTTATCCTCAAACTAAAAAGATTATCAGTTAGATCATCCAGAGCAGGAGCCTAAGGCACTCAGATGTGTTTTCTGGAAGAATCTGTTCATCTCATTCTCCATCATCTGCACACAAAGCTAGAGGTGCTGGGCCTCTTAAGCCAGTTGCCTAACACAGACTCTGAAAATAGCTTCAGTGTCTGGTGCTGTTTTGAATTTGGAAGCCAATTTGTATGCTTTATGGGTTATCTAAAGTTAAGGGTTTTTGGGGGGGGGTTTTTTTTTTTTTTTGTTTGTTTGTTTGTTTTGTTTTGTTCCAAGAGCAGGACTAATCATATTTTGCACTGAAATTTGATTTAGGCATAATTTAATATAATTTTTTTTTTTCCTGTATCTACATATCCTACAGACCTACAGTATAGACAGTTTTTCCATATGTTTGCATTTGCTTTGTCAAAACCAAGAACTGGTACGGTTAGGAAAAGGGAAAAAGAAAAGGAAGCAACATACATTAGAAGAAAAAGATATTTAAGTGACACAAAAGTTATTGAACAAGTTATTAACTCCAGTTCATTGTTAGTGCAACTCTTTTTGCATAAAAATATGAAATCAAGAAAATAATCTATAACTCACAATTTTTAATTACTTTTTGTCACTTATGTTTTTCCTTCTCTGCTTCATTTCCTTGAGAGCTGTATGTTTTTAGAATTCTGTTGAAGATTCTCAGAAGTAATTGGGAACTCTGTTTTCAAGTTCTACCATCAGTCAGCTGGATGGTTTTTCTCTTGTAGATGATCTTTCCGAATAATAATGAGGTTTTTTAAGGAAGATCCATCTTGCATCCAAAAAGACTACAATCTCCATGTCAATTTGGAAGTCTAAAAGAAACTGAGCAATTTGACTTCAAAGTTACATGCATTGATGTGAGCACAACAGAACTAAGCAGTTTTGTGCTGGTCGTGATTTGTGCTGGTTGCTTTCAAATGGTAGATGCAAGTGCCTGGAATGACAACTTGGCACCCTAATCTTTTTGTGAGTATAGGTCTTTGAGTTGGTTTTGTCAATCTAACTCTTCATTGTTAGTTATTTCAACTTGAAACACTTGGGTTATTATTTGCAGAAGTACTGAATGTTCGAGGCTGTAGCTAAGGTTAATAGAGAATCTATATTTAAAAAAAAAAGTTACATAGAATTTGAATTACTGTGAAAAAAAACCAAAGTACTTACCTTGACAGTACCTTGGCAATAAAAAATTTACCACTTTTAGTTTAATCTCCATATGCCTTCATACATTGAGTGGACAGTAAATAAAAAATAATGCCTGGAGTCACACATAGAGTGAAGAAGATAAAAGTAAATGTTCATCTGTTTCTGGGGTGAGATAAATGGCCAATGGGAAAAAAAAAAGCATATAGTTATGCAGTTAACTATTTTATCATATGCAAAAGTACTAAGAGGAGAACTGAAGTTTTCTGGGCAATTTTAATTTTGGCTTTTTTTAACATATAATGGCAGCTTTCCATTCTGAAGCACAGTTAAACATAACTAAACATATGAGAAATCTGCTCATCTGTGTATATACAAGCATCATCTTGAAGTTTATGTCACTAATTTATTTTCTTAACTGTTTAAGATCAAACATTGACGTTTTAAAAGATACTTCCATTGTAATTGTACTTGCGTATTTTAGAGCATGGATTTCAGGTGGAAGGAAGAACTGGAAATGACTTCCATGTACAATGATGAAGTGTGGAGTAACAATATTTCTCTTCTAAAAAAATGTAGCTGGTGAAGGGACGCATAAGCATGAGCCAGTTGTATCCATTCCAGGGATGAAGGAAGGAACGTGAGAAAGGTATATAAATGGCCAAGGCATTTCAGCTCAGGTGACACTTTTATATCAAACTGTGATCTGGGAGACCTGCATCTGTACTGATACTGCATACGAATGTTGAAAAGTCTGAATAGCTCATTAGGGAAGACTGACAAATAACCTTTGATGACCTTGTTGCTACTTGGACTGCAGTTCTGCTTCAGCAGGCTAGGTTATGAACAAAATAGGTTTCTCTAAGCCATATGCATCCTTGGCCTCAGGAAAAATCACTAAGGGCCCTCTGGCTGACAAATTGATTTATTCCCCAACTTCCTTTCCAGGTTGTTAGTGATTACTATGATTTTTATGTAAAATCATAAGACTTGGCTTTCTATTTCACATTTTTGAAAAAGCTATTTTGGATACAAGTAGAAATGCTTGGCTTGATTTTTAACAGAGCTTTGTGATCCACTTTTGTGTATTTTTATTGCTTCTGTCCTTAATTATATTTTCATTTCCAAGAACATAGAAATAATTTTCTCAGCACTAGCCTGACCTAATATTGCTCATTATAGTACATGAAAAGGGAATTCTGTGCCCATGTCACTGTACAAGGCTTCACTTTGGATACCTGGCAGTATCATGGCTTTCACACTAATTAATTTGCATTACGAATTATGCAGTATACTATTCCATTAGAATGGCAAATATATACTACTCTATACTTACTATTTTTGCTTGAGAGTTGTGGAAACTGAGGCACAGAAAAATTCATTGCAAAAACTTCTCTAGAGAGCTGTGTTTTAAAACTAGGTCTCCTGAATTAATCTATGAGTCACTATGCAGTCTGTCTAAATAGATGACTGTGCCCTGCATCAGCTGAAGCTCCCAGCTGCTTTGAAGTGCATGATCTCTGTAGATTTTAAAGAACAGCCTTTCAGAGAAAAAAATAAAGTGCATGTGTGACTAAGGACTGAAGGCCGAGGAAGGGAACAGAGAAAAAGAAAACATTTCTTCCAGTTAACCCCAGAAGAAAAGCAGAATATTGAACTGTTATTCCCTGAAAAAAACTGAGTATTGAACTTGATATTTTCTTGGGACCCAGATATGTTTGCTATAAGGCACTTCCTCTAACTACTGGAAAAGGAGGGGAAGTGCCAGAAGACTGCACAGCCTTTGTTTGTCCCTACTTCAGTTGCTTATGAGCCTTGTTCACAGACCATGTAGGGACTATCACAGGCTGTTCTTAACAACAACAACAAAAAAACGAACAAAACAAAACAAAGCATTTTTGGCATCCTTCACAAATAATTTCCATTCCCCAGCTAAGGGAGCCTCAGAGAAGTGAAGAATTACATGCCATTTTTCCCAACCAAAGAACAACTCAATTTAGCTTTTGTTACAGACACTTTCTCTCATATCCTTGTTTTCCACAGAAGTTACTCATTTGAGCACTGACAAAATACATCATTGCATAGCCTTCTGACTGCACGACATCACAGTCTGAGGACCGTGACAGCAAAAAGATTATCAGCAGAGTTTAATAAATTCCAGCAGGTTTTGGATGAGGATCAGAAAGAGATGGAGGTTTTAATGTAGTTACCTTGAGCTAGACATTGTCTTTTCTCTGTCTATCCTTTAAATTATGTTGTGATTTGGCTCTGAATAAAGCTACATTTAAGTCACTGAAATTCATTTTTCATCCTAAAGTTACTTCTTTGGCTTATCAGGTAGAAGTCTGTGCTCCTGAGGCTGGAGGTCATCAATTCTATTTACAATGCTGAATGCATAAGGTTACCTGACAATCTTGTTGTTCAGAGATGGACACAGATCATTACAGTGGTAAGGGTAGTACAGTCTTGTTTCAGAATTTTTTACTTCAGGGTAACACATCATATCTAAATGAAAAGGAAAATTAACAGTCAAACTGCAGCTTGAATTTCTCAGATGGAAGGCAAGATGCAGTCTGACACATGAATCCCTATACATTTTCAAAAAGTTATAGACATCCTCTTCACCTTTTACTGATTTTGCTGCTCAGCATTTCTATCACATAAATCTTACTGTGTAATTTCACTGATCTGACACATCTTCCTTTATGATTGGGCATAATGGTTTTTTTAGCTTTCAAAGAGACTTTTTTATTATTATTTAGAATGATGGAAAGGGGAGCAGATTTTAAAAAACACTGCCATTTTAATGGAAAAAATCACACACCAGCTGGTTCAAACTGTATGCAAAATACAGCATGTGTGAATGTGCCATTTACAGTGTGCTTATGTGATTTGCTCCAACAATTAATCAATACAAATTAAACAGTTTGGAAAATAAGTGGCATATTTTCAAACTTGATAGTTAGGTAGTATTCTCTTAAAATCTGAAAGCTCCAGAGTACAGTATAGTTTGAAAGTCACTGTCATAGGCTGACACAGGCATTTCCTGGGATGACATCCAATTAGTAGCAGCACAGATACAGTCAAACATTTTCCTATTGGTCCATCTATCTGCTGCATTTGTTTAATAAATTTGTCTGTCTGGCCTGTAACAGTACAACATCTGGATGCCTCCAATTTAATGCCACAATATAAATGGATTAAAGAAATTTGGATTTTGTCCTCTCTAGAGAGAGAGAGTCCCAAAAGAGCCCTTAAAAGATGCTATCATGTGGATGAAAAAAGTTATTTACAAAGTCTGAAATACAGAAATAAATTTTACGATTCCTTCTGAAGTGTGTATCTTTTATATGAATGGGCCTCATTATCTAGGCCCCATATTCTCTGAATGTTTGTCTCATACATCAGTCATTCCTTCACTTTTCAGCAGGAAAACGGTTGTCATGAGATGGCTTGATCCATGGGCACAGAACAGATGCAGATCTTTGAAAAGTGATATTAGTGTCAAAGAGTGCTCCAGGTTTGATCTAACACTAAACTTGTCTTGGTCAAATTATTTTTTGCCTCAGGAAAGACGGTATACTCCTGAATGCAAGAAGCAAAAAGGAGTGTTGTAGGTCTTTTAGTACAGGTTCCAGATGTTCTACATTGAAATTTATGATCCAGAAAAAGTAGAGGTCACAGAAACACAGGTGGTCTTTTTTGCTGTCACAATATTCATGACTACATGAGTGGATTAAACTCTTGGAAACAGTATATTTCTCACTCTACTCTCAGGGCCAACCAAAGTGAAGGAAGCAATGCAATTTTGCCATAACAGATTCTTAGTATTGTGTTTGTCTTTGGAATTATTTGAATATTCTCTACTCTTTATACTATATATATATATATATATAAAAAAAAATCAGCTCAAGCCCTAGAATGTGGATATGTAAGTATACATATTGTTTTAATTTTGTGAGTGGTGCTTGGGATGTAGTTAACCTTACGGTATATATTGCTTGATAGCTAATCTTAACAGACTTATTTTATCTATTGTCCAAATACCTCACCAAAGATCTCCAAGAAGTTATAACAGGGTGAAGTGAATATTTATTATCCTGGGATTGTGGTTTATTAGCCCATAATCTAGTTTCTATTATTTCACACATAACAGACGATGATTTTTCATGGCAAAGAAAAGCTAACCAAATCATCTGCTATGCAGTAGGTTGAAATCTGTCATCTTCTCCTAAAAATAGTGGAAATGTTTTGACTGAGATCAACTGGTATGAAAGGTCGCCATGGGAAGGTCTTTCATCAACAGTTTTGAAAATAGAAAACATTGTCGTGAAGTTGTACAAGTAAGGAAATAGAAGTATTGATCCTGGTAACTGGCAGAAGAAGTGTAATGCAGCATCTACTTGCAGTGAACCAAACAAGACTGGAGCCAACAAAACTGGTGTTGTATCATGCATCAGGCATGCCTATAGAAAGTGCTATCTCTTTAAAACAAACAAAAGACATTTTAAATAAGAAAAAAATAAGCATAGGTTGTGCATAAGAATGACTCATTGTCTACAACCCTAGGGAAGGAAAAATGGGATAACAAACTCAACAAAATACAAAAGTTAAACTTTTTCAGGGAATGTTAAGAAAGCACCAAGAAATCCAGTACTTGCACGGCACAATATATTGTAGCCATGTTACTAAGAATAGTTTTGTATGGTTTTACACAAGCATATCAAACAGTACTTTTGTGTCACAAAATCAATTTGCATGTGGCATATAACAGAGTATTAAAAAAATTAAATTCAGACATGCTACTGACACCCTATTAACAGATAAGTTAGTGAAAGGGAAAAGAAAAGAGCTTGAATTCTACACTAAGCAGTGTGTCACTAAACCTACCAATGGGAGAATTAAAAGTGAAATGATGTATTCAAATAGCTCTTAAAGTCAGTACAAACCTACTGGTTTGGAAAACATTTGAGAAGGTAATCAAGGAGCACAAATACAAAACAAGTTAAAGGAAAAACACAAACATACAGGATTTTTTTTCCCTGTAATTCATAAATACGTTATAATAAGCATAATCCTTTTAGATGGTCTCTTAATCCATTATTTCTAATAAAAAAAAAATCAGTTCATCATGAAAAATTAATCATCCTACTTACCAATATTTATTGTACTAACCACTTGAGATGTTTTTTAAATGCCTCGCCTAAATAAGTTTGAATTTATATACAACTACAGACTGAAACGTCAAGAAAGAACTCTTAATTATTTTAAACAGCCTCTTCAGTAACAACGTCAGCAAATTTAATATTCCTTTTGTTGTCATCATTAACTTTAACTCCCTTTTTTTGGAGGCAGGATATCAATCCATAGTCCATTTCAATACTAACAAATGGCACACTCTAACAACATCTTAGCTTGACCACCTCTAGAAACAGTTGTGGTACTTTGTCTGTCAGGGTATGTTTCCACTTGGTAATGAGAATACCTTTGAACATATTAATTAATCTCTCATTTTCTTTTAGGATTACTAAATGCTTTGTTTGGGCATTTATGTAAGATCTAGGAGACTTATATCAGATGAAAATAAATCTAACAGTACTATTTAAAATTATACTTAAGACTTTATTTTCCAATTATGTCTACCTAAAAATCCTTAGTGATCTTAAAGCTGCTGCTAAGATGATTTTCTAGCATGTTGACCAACACTGTCTCATTACTTAATGTGTTATTATATCTTGGTTTGAAATAACAATATTTTAAAGTTATAACATTTTAATGGCAGAATAATATTTTGCACTCACGTGCGTGTGTGTGTGCATTTCCCAGCACATTCAAATCCTTCTCCATGATGGTAAGTGCATTCCTTCATTTCACTGTAATAACATTGTCCTGGTTTTCACCCATTTGGAAATTATATATCAAAAGTAATGAGGGATTGCATTATTATTTCCTCTGGTAGCTGAGCTAAAACAACATTGAATTGTGTTTTATTGAATCACTTAATCTAAAATGCAATTTCTAGTCTTCTGAAACAGAAAAAAATCTAATTGAAGAAAGATAAAATATCCAAGGAATTTGAAACTGTACCTCTAATCATGCTATACTGTGATTTCCTTTTATCATAAATTGATGATAACTGTTTCTTTGGAATTAACCCATAGTGCTCCACATAATAACTGCAAATTACAGACAAACACAGAGGTAGACTTAATTCTGGAAAGTGTATTTCTTCATACTTCTCCGTGGTCACAGAAACCAAACTACAATTTTACTGTGCAGTGCATACTAGCTCTTTTGTCAAGAGTAAGGCAGGGGGTGAGGAAGATGGCGAGCTGGCAGCATGAGGGCAGATGGGAGCCTCCTAACAACAGCACATAGCCAGACTTACGAATGGGCAGAAAAAAAGATGTGTTTTTCTAAAGGACCAGAGAGGGCTGAGTGTGGTTTGCTTGAACTTTGGGAACTGCAGAAAAGTGCTAGGCTGTAAGTGAGAGAAAATGGCTGGTTTTGCAAGGACTCAGGGGAAAGACTTGTTGACAAAACCTTTTATATTGATCCATCCACTAAGCAAATCCATCTTCACTATTTTAAAAGTTATATAGTTTATACTTTAATAATAAATAACATTAGGTATTCAAAGGTCTTCTGCTATTTCTGTGGCACAAAATTGTGTCTGATTCAAGGTCCCAAAATGGATAGAAAGACTTCCCTGTCTTTAGTTTGTATTGAGGAAGAAAGTTTACTCTGGTGGTTTCCAATAGCTCAACTAGAAGGCCAAAGAGGAAAATTGCAAGGGAATCTAGCTGCTATCCCTTCATCTTCCATGTTACTTTAGAGTGTTACTTTAGACTGTTACTTCACAGTCCTCTGACTCTGTACAGCATCTACAAAATGTTTTTCTTGTGTTTGTTTAAGATAAAATATTTTGTTCATTTTGGAGAAAGAACTTTCTTTGGAGAACACAGTGGCCTGATGATAAAGAAATTAGAGACACAAGTTCCAACACATTGTGGAGTTGCCCACAGATAACTGTGTTACAGATCTCTTGGTTTTTTTTCTCTACTTCTTTCTTAAAGTACAGAATAATTTACGTATAGTTTGAACTTGAACTCCACTAGGATTAGCTTAAAAATAGAGATGTGACTTTTGCAGAAAGTCTCTTAAGTACAGAGTTCTCTCAGAAACCAGCATATCTATGTCAGAAATCATCTTCAGGCCATGAGAGACAGGTAAAACCACAGCCAAAATATATGATGTTTTTCTAGTGTTCATATATGTTATTTCTATGTATTTCTTATAACTGTGATATGCTAGAGTGCTCTTTGTAGCTGGTCATGGTACCACTCTTATATCAGAAGATCTTGCCATGAGAGATGTTGAAGAAATCAAACACTGGATTGTCATTTACCCAGAGATGGTAAACAGCTCTGGTCTTACAATAAATGAAAGCAAAAGAATATGCACAACATGCAAAAAATAACCTCCAAACAAAAAAAACAGTTGTAGTTAGAGACAGACCGTAGCCATACCCACTGCATCTTGGTAATGTTTGGAGAACTTCCAAGTCTAATGCCAATCCTGAATTTTATGGTTCAGTCCTTGCCAAGACACAGAGAGAACAATGTTGTACAGGGCTCAGAGAGCAACCTGGCATCTGAAGTCTGCCAGAGGTTCCCAGAAGTCTGGGTCTATCAGTGTTATTGGCACCCACAGGTGTCTATATGAATGTGTCTGTCTGTGTCTCTGTTTCTATTTTAAACTGCTCTTTTCCCCCCTGGGGCAATGACCACATTGACGTCAGAATGTTGCCCAGCACCTCATTTATGTCTGAGAAGAGAGGGAAACAGTGTTGAGAAGGGAGCTCAATGGAAAAAATAATATTCAGTGTGTGTTAAAAGCATTGAGGGAGGCAGAGTACGTGGAAGAGAAGGGAAATTTTAAGTCAGTGTATTTATGTTATCCTAAATACAAAAAAAAATATGGTTATTTTGGATATAAATTCTGCATTAGTATCTGAGAATATATGAATACCTGATTATACATAAAATAGCTTGAAGATGTTTCTTATTATTTTTTTTTTGAGAATTTTCTTATTACCATTAATGAAAGGTCACAACAAATCCATGATGCTTTTTTTCTTTCATTCCTTGTGCTTTTCTTAGAGTAGAATCATAGAATAGTTTGGGTTGGAAGGTCATCTAGTCCAAACCCCCTGCAAGGAGCAGGGACTTCTTCAACTAGATCAGGTTGCTCAGAGCCTCATCCAACCCAGTCTTGAATGTTTCCAAGGATGGGGGCATCAACCACCTCTCTGGGCAACCTGTCCCAGTGTTTCGCCATCCACATTGAAAATATTTTTCCTTATATCTACCCTGAATCTACCACCTTCTATTTAAAACCATTACCCCTTGTCCTGTCACAACAGATCCTGCTGAAAAATTCCTCCTTGTCTTTCTTATAGTTCCCCTTTAGGTACTGCAAGGCCACTATAAGGTCTCTCCAGAGCCTTCTCTTCTCCAGGTTGAACAGCCCTAACTCTTTCAGCCTGTCCTCAGGACAGCACCTGGAGAGGTGCTCCAGCCCTCTGATCATCTTCGTGGCCCTCCTCTGGACCCTCTCCAACTGGTCCATGTCCTTCTTATATTGGGGGCTCCAGAGCTGGACGCAGTACTCCAGGTGAGGTCTCACAAGAGCGGAGTAGAGGGGCAGAATCACCTCCCTTAATCTGCTGGCCATGTTTCTTTTGATGCAGCCCAGGATGCGGTTAGCTTTCTGGGCTGCAAGTGCACATTGCTGGCTCATGCTGAGCTTCTCACACATATCTTTGTAGCAGATATTAGATATTTAAAGTAACCACACATATCTTTGCAGCAGATATTAGATATTTCTAGGACTCCATCTTGTTAGTCATAACATCATCTACTTATCTGAAACTGTTGTGAGCTCCAGATGGAGCTAGACGGTATCTTGTCCAATAAATTCTGGTGTTAACGCACAAATTAGGCAATCTATACCCATGTGTCTTCTTGAGTCAGATAATGACAGCATGGAGTTGTACTGTGTGTATATATTTGAATTCAACACTTAATGTCCAACAATTTTTTTTTTAAATAATTATTTGGCTATTACAATGGACTAGAATGACTTTAAAGAGATTTTTGTAATCTCTATGACCTAAAGCTATATAGGCAAAACATGTTACACAGCATAAAAACTGAAGTCTCTTTAATATCTTATCTTTCCCTTTTCTGTCTTACCAAACTTTCTTATCCATTTACACCCCTCTTTCCTGTTCTTTTATTTAGTTCATTCTCATTTACCTCTGTTTCTTCCTTCCCAGTCCTTCAGTCCAGTGTGTATGTGAGAATCTTGGCTTCTGTTTTTTAACACGGAACTTCTTGTTCTTAACGTGGTGGATCAGGGCCAAATAAATTAACATCAAATGAAAGTATATTATTTATTACTGTTTGAATATTGTTTGGTTTAAAAGCTGGTCTTATAATTTGGAGAGACTGGCTTCATACTTTCTGAAGGCTTGTGGCTGGCAATATTGCATAGAGCTTCTCCAGCCTTGGGCATCTGTAGAGAGACTGATGACAAAAGCAGTCTTTGTATTCCTCTGATCTTGGACACTGCTCTCAAATAGAACTGACTGACATTTTTGTGGAAAAACTGAGTTTGGTTAACTTTCTCATTTTTTTCACCGAAGAAGTGAATCTCTATCCCTACTCATTTCTGCATTCTGCTTTCCAAGTTAAGGACAAAAAGGAAGGATATTCTGACTTTCTTCCTCTTCAGTTAAAACTAAAATCAAACTACTTGGTTTTCATTTTTTGGTTAAATGATGGAATAACAAGACTTATAATTTTGTTCAAAATGTTATGGGAAGTTTGTTTTTCACCAAACATGTAGAATACTTGTCCAGTGTTCCTTAAATCTCTGGACATTGCTGTTAACTGTTGGCATTAAGAGTCCAGACCTCCGATTCATCACACCACTAACAGTTGACAACCCAGGAAAAAGTCATATACACCTTCTCCTGATAAACCAAAAGGTCCTCTTTGCTGTTCTTTGGGAAGCATAGTACTTTGTTGAGGGACATTGCCCTCTGCAGCCTGTGCTCACAAACAGCGATTTGGTGTTGGCCTCACCCTGGCCTGGGGTACCAGGAAAGCTTAGCTCTATTTTGGTTATACTAGCTGTATTTAACCTAAAAAGTAGATTTTTGTTGTTGTTATTGTGAGGGGAGTTGTTTGTTTGTTTGTTTGTTTGTTTTACTTGAGGGTTCAGGTTTTCTTAAAGAAAAAGGTACAGAATGTGTAACAACATAAGTCAATAGGCATTAGTTATGAAGGTTAAAAAAGCAAAAAAAAAAGTTAAAAAAAAATGAAAATACTTGTACCTGCCTGCTTTTCTCGGGCGAAGCTACACTGTTAGGTGTGCAAGGAATTCAGGATCAGACTTGGTCATTAGCGCTAAACCTTGAGACATTGTCTGGTTAGGTAACCTGGCAGCCAAGTGTTGGAAACATCCAAACATGTCTCAAACACAACACAAAAGAGCCTGATTTACTGCTTTCCCTGCAGCTAGAGCTTGTTTCCATAGAAATAGCTTTGGGTTGCATCCTGGTTTCATGAGTCCTTTATATATCTCTGGTACACTATTTCGTGGCATAAGAGAAAAACATGTAAAGACTGGATTCATCTCTCACTTGTAACAACTTTGTACTGGTGCTAATCAAGAAATGTCATGTAGAGCAGTTCCTCTTAGTGGGCTAATATTTTTTATTTTCCATTTAGGAGATGCATTGAAATTATACTGCTTATAATATATTCAGAAAAAAAAAATACTGTAAGCCTTTTTGCATAAAAAACCCTTTTTTGCAGTAAACTTTTTTACATTTTTGCATGTAAAAGTTTTACCATTTTAATAGTAACTTGGAGCTATATCATCCTATTATATTCAGAGTAATTACAACAGAGCTAATTTTAGAAACAAGAATAAGCAGCATTTTTCACTGCATTGTTTTTCTTTTCTCTTTTTACATAAAGATAAAAACTTTATTTCGCATCCAAATGCAACATTTAAAGTTATTTGTAAAAGAAAAATATGCTTGTATAATAGCCTGGTGGTTTATTTTGTGCAAGTAATTATTTAATACAGAAATTTGGAATCAGACTGCTTGCAATGAGTTACCTAAACCTACAACACTTCTCCTCAGGAAAGTTGTCAGACATGCTAGAAAAAAACAGTCTCCTCTCAAAGAGGCTATGTTCTATCAACTAATAGGAGACATTGGTATCCTATTTATTTCTAAAAAAACCTAGGACATCATAGAATCATAGAATAGCTTGAGTTGGAAGGGATCTTTAAAGGTCATGTAGTCCAACCCCTCTACAAGGAGCAGGGACATTTTCAGCTAGATCAGGTTGCTCAGAGCCTCATCCAGCCTGGCCTTGAATGTTTCCAGGGATGGGGCATCCACCACCTCTCTGGGCAACCTGTTCCAGTGTTCTACCACCCTCACAGTAAAAAAAAAATTTCCCTTATATCTACTCTGAATCTGCCTCCTCCTGTTTTAAAACCATTACCCCTCATCCTTTGACAACAGACCTGCTGAAGAGTTTCTCCCCATCTTTCCTATAAGCCCCCTTTAGGTACTGGAAAGTCACTATAAGGTCTCCCCGAAGCCTTCTCTTCTCCAGGCTGAACACTGGAACAAGTTGCCCGGAGAGGTGGTAGATGACCCATTCAAGGCCAGGTTGGACGGGGCTCTGAGCAACCTGATCTAGTCAGGGGTGTCCCTGCTCCTTGCAGGGGGGTTGGACTAGATGACCTTTAAAGGTCCCTTCCAACCCAAACTATTCTATGAGTCTATGATTCTGTCTTTGGTAAATAAGAAAGTTTGGTGCAATTTAGGTTATAAATAAGGGGAGATCAAATATAATTGATGTAGAGCTGTACAATAAGAAAGTTTCCAGCTCCACTCTATGTACTTAGTTACAGAAGATGCTGAAGAAGAACAAACTGTCACCATATGACAGCTCTCCTGAATGTGGATATACAGTGCTATTATGCACCATTTTAATCTCGTACAAGTAGGTGAGAGCAAACACATGACCTACTGCATTTTACATCAAAATGTTATCTTTAAATTATAAAAAGAATATAATTAGAAAAAAACATAAAATAGATTAATTTATAAGCAGACTTTGGAGGTCTCCAAATATAGCCTGTAAGTAACTAGAGACACTCCAGGACTACCTGTAGCTTTTTGAAAACATAATGACAGTGTAAATATTTCACCTGTGTCAGAAATAGCAAGTAAAAAGAAAAAAATAATCACTGCATCACAAACCAAGGAGTTGGAAGATAAATTGTACTGTGCTTTAATAAAATAAAAATAATAAAAATCTTCCCCTTTCAGATAGTTAATTCTTGTTGATAATTGTGCTACAATTTGGAAGAATGTTGATGTGCAGCTTTGAAGAAATGTAATAAACTACAGTTTGGAAATCGCAGTAGTGACAATATTTTTTTTATTCCTGTTTTCAATGATCCTACCACCATGTGGAACCTGGCTTCAATCATACTGTGCTACCCAAAGTAAAAGAGCATCAATACCATAAACAGACTTTAGATCTGGTTCCTTATAAGTGAAGTTAATGAAAACAGGAGCTGGTCCTTCCTGAATAAGGCCAAATAATTGCAAGTAAAGGATCTGTGAAATGGAATGTGAAACTGCCTTCTACCAAACTATTTGTTATAATAATCCAACTTTGTCAGATTAGTGAACTTAAGACTGTTTGAAAAACATGGATTTGTTCCTTGCTTAAACTAAAAAGGTCACATGAATCTTCTCCATCTCCTTGATGCTGGGAGAAATTCTTCTCCCAGGCCATCATTAGTTGTATCTAAGGTTTATTAGGTCTACAATTCATGTCTGATCATCCAAGCAAGGTGCTTGAGAGACTAATAGATACATTTCCAGAGCATTTGGTTGGTGAGGCATTCCTGACTCTGAGGCATACAGGTGTTTCCATATAAAGGTAGCACTAATGGTGATGGAAGAATAGGCTTTAGGTTTGCATACAGAAATAATTCACAACAAGACTGAGATTGTCGCAACCAAAGTGAACCAAAAAAGATAAACTTCTCCAGTATCTCTAACAACACACAATATCTCTCTTCTGAATTACCTACTCATGCTCATGTTTTTTCTCTAAAATAGATTATGATGAGCAATTATCTATTTCATGCATGTGGCTGTTGTTTGCTATCGCTGCTCCGTCATCAGTTAAGGTGTTGTTTTATGTTGCTCATAATGTTTCTTTAAGCAGAAGTGGATTTTTCAGATGTCTGGTGTCTGCACTGGAAATATTCTGTGTGCATTTTAGAAACTGTAGAGGTGTAGCCCCAAACTAGCCATTTATTTGTTTTTGTGATCTCTGTTGTATGTCCATCATACCTGCCCAACCATATTTTGAGAACGGAGTAAAGAATGTTAGCATGGTTTGGGGAAGAATTTTGAAATGTGGTTACATTCTGCTTTGGGAAAAAAGTAGAAGCTTTGATGCATCGATGAAAGGGAATAGTACCCTTACTCCATGGCAGCCTGTTCAGTGGGTTGCCCCCAGCAGAGATCACAGAAGCCCTGGTATTTCAAATCACCGTCAGTCTGGCAGATGTGTTTGCCAAGAAAGTTGGGAAACCTTACAGGCAGGTTTTATAAGGTTCCTCTCCGGATTCCTTTAGTTGAATTTTATACAGTCTCTTTCCATGAAATTTTATCATTTTGATTAACTGGGAAATTCTGAGTAAATAGAAACTTCATGCAAGTGCATTTTGAGCTAATAGAATTTATAGAGTGTATTCCTATTCTTCATACTAACTATAACATTGTGATTTCAGTAGAATTCTGATGTAATGAACATTTGAGCAAAGAGAAAATAAGGAGATCTTCTGAAAAGAGTAAAAGTTGTGCTGAAACTTTAAGAAGCATTTTCCTATAAATGTGTAATTAAAATGTTTGGGTACTGTTTTTATAGAAAGATAGTTACTGTCAATGTCTTAATATAGGGCCAAGTCTTGTCTTTGTGGTTATGAAAGTATCTGAAACATCACATTTCACTGTAGATGAAGTTTCATTTTGTGAGATTTTCTGCAAAGAAGGTTACTGTCTGGGCTTGGAAAACACTATTTGAAAATAAACAAACCAAATAGTAGGGAATGAAGCTATTTTAGGGTACTTTCTGCAGTCTTTGGGGAATACTTAGTAAGAGGGGAAAAATAAGTATGAAAAGCAAGACTGAGTGCTGGGAAGGAAAAATGTTGATATGCTAACTGTACTGCAGTGAGCTTGTCATACATGAATTAAACCATTCTACTGTTTGTTGCCACCAATAGCAGCAGCAGTTACCAAGTAACACTGAAAGAAATGGTAGAGATCCTTCTTTACTGTTCCCCAGAGAGTGCATCCTCTTTGGGAACACTCAATTTTTTAGAACTGGTTTAATAGCAGTCACTTTTAGCCTGCACAGCTATTATATGAGTATAAGCAATGTGTGAAATGACTGGGATTCTTTTCTTTGTGTAACAGCAGACCCTCATGTACATTTATTTTGTTTTTACAAGGAAAACAAGCCAAGTAGTTTGCAAAAGCCCAGTAACAGGTGGTGGTTTTATTGCCATCTACAGCACATAATTGTAATAATGGATATTGATAGTCTAATATAGAAATATTGTCACGTCCTGTTAAAATGCAATAAATATCATGTTTTACAGACAAGTTAAGGAACTGCTTGGAAATATAATAATTATGTGCATATTCCAAAGCAAAGCAGGGGAAAGGGGAGACAATTTAGTTTTCAGGCAGTTCAGATAGATGAGCTGACAAGAAACTAGAATACTTAATTCACATAGAAATGTGTGTACATCCAAAGGCTTTGGAGATGCAGAAGATACCTCGTAAACCTCTGCACTTATCGTGCTTGGAGCACAGAGTTTCCAAGTTCTGGATGAGACTTCCTTATGTGCTGGAGGGAAGGTCACCATAGTGTCTTGGAAGAAGGAGGTTGTTAAAGATGACGGGTTCACAGTGTCTCTAGAAGAGTGAGATTAGCAGCAAGCAACCCACACAACAAAATAAACACATAAATAAAGTAAAAAGCCCAGCTTGCATTAGAAAGATGAGTACTTTTAGAACATTATTAAACAGAAACCCTTCCTCACTGATTAGCAGCTCACTGGAAGTTTCTTCTGGTTTTGACATTTCATGAAGGTTGAGTGGGTGCATGTATTTCAGGGTTGAGGAATTTTTTTTCTTCTTTCTGCATACTTTTAATTAGGGTGACTTTTGCCTGGATTTGAAACTGCTGTCTTTACTCGACACACAAAATTACTTCAGCAAATAACCTATAAGAAGGACTCGTTACTCCCAGGATCCATTTTTTTTTTTGTATATATATAACTATTTAGAATTTGACAGTTTAGACTGTAGGTCTTTTGGAGATACAGGAAGGTGATTTTTCAGGGACAATGAGAGTTTCATATTGAGGATCTAAGTCTAATAAACCTGATAAAGAAATATCTTCATTAAAGTTTTAATGTTGATTGTGAGAACAAAGACCAAATGATTAATGGAAAGAAAGATTTAGAAATCTATACACAGAGGAAGAAACAAAACCTCAAAAAGACTGGTATGCTCAAACAGTGAAAACAAGGTGTTATCTATCCTACTTCTAAAAGAACTGACTCAGGAAAACAGTCCTGTACCAAGCCTACTCAACAAGTGTATTTAGTTTGGAGTAGTACTCTCTGATGCTCTACCAGTAACTTAAAAAGAGACTGGAGAAATTTATCTCAGCAGTTACAGAGCCAGTAGTGTGACCTCTGTAATTTTTAAAGGGAAGAATAATGAAGGCTATGGATATGCATGTAAAATGGTATTAAATACAATCCTGGTCTGTTAAAAGTAGATCATACCTTTGATACGATCATTCTTTCATAAAAAAACTCCTACTTTTCTAGACAGAATCTTTCAAAGTACTCTTTAGGACTTTGACAAAAAAAAGGAGTGGGTGAAAGAAACATGGCACAAAACATTTTTTTTTCTCTAAGTATCAAAGACAGACTGTTAATCTGGTAATTCTTACCTTAAAATTTTATGATTTATTGATTCATGCCTGTTACTTGCATTATACTTTACTGTGCAATAAAATAATTTTATTTTCTTGGACTGCTAAATTTGATATAGACAAGCCACCCTCTGAACTTTGAAAAGAGTACTCACATTATTCAAGTTACACATATATTTAAATACTTTGTTCAAATAGTCCTTCACATTGCAGGAGATTTGTAGACCTTGCTGTATATAAATGCTAATACCCAGAGTAATTACCTTGATGATTTCCCTTCATGTTTTCCTCATTCTGAGTCTTAGAAGATGAGTTAACAGTGATGTTTCACCCCTGAATTTCTCGGTTGTTGCTACTTCTATTCAGATCTATGAAATTATTTTAACTACATTTTTGGTATTTAATAAATGGCACTGTTCTCTTGGAAAACACTTTACTTCTCTTAAGAGTGAAAAGGACAAAAAAAAAAAAAATTAAAATTACTAATCTTGCCATAAGTTTAAAAAAAAAAAAAAAAA
>JAAGAY010143109.1:0-20540 GCA_011801015.1 Ardeotis arabs | reverse complement strand
ATGGAATACTTGATAAAACAGATGCACTCTTTTATCTGAGTGCATCTGAGAAGAATCCATTTACAGAATTATAAAATCATTGAACTATGTAAGGTGGACAGGATCTAGGGAGGTCTAGGCAGATCCATGCTTCTGTTCAAAGCAAGACCAGTTAGACCTCAGTTAGGATTTGTCCAGGAAAGTCATTAATATCTCCAAGGATGGAGACTTCATAGTCTCTCTGGGTAATGCTTTTCAGTGTTTAACCATCCTCATGGTAATTTCACCCTGCCTCCTGTCAAGTCAAAGTTTCCTATGTCCTAGTAAGGACATTCAACAGTATTGGCCCCTCTATCTGTCCCTGACTGATGTCACTAGCAACTGGCCAGACTTTGTACTGTTCATCACAGCCCACTGGGCCTAGTGATCCAGCCAGTTTTCTGAGCCCCTTCTATCTATCCAATTCATATATTACCAATTTCACTCTGAGGATACCCTGGGAGACGATGTCAAACACCTTACTTGAGACAAGGCATACAACACTCAGTGCTTCCTCACTTGTCCCAAACATCTGATTCCAGAATGCAATCAGATTGGTCAGGATCTATTTGTTGTTTGCAAGTCCATGCTGTCTGTTCCAAATCACCTCCTTGTGTCCATGTGCCTGGATCTGACATCCAGGAGGATTTGTTCCACAACTTTCCTGGGGATCTAGGTAAGGCTGATCAGCTCCCTAGATCTTCCAAGTCTTTCTTGAAGATCAATTTGTCTGGTTTTTTTGAGTATCAGTAATATGCCTCAATTATCATGACCTTTCAAAGACAATACAGAGCAGGCACAATGACATCAGCCAGCTCTCTCAGCCCCATTGAGGGCATCCCTTATGTTCCTACGGTCTTGTATGTGCATGTAAGTGCTCCCTAAGTGTATCTTTCTGTATAATATGTATCATTTCACTCCCACTGACTCCACTAGTAGGCTCAGGGACCTGGGAGGCCTGAGAGACTTGTATTTGTCATAACAGATGCAAAAAAAACCACCACTGAGTGCATCAGCTTTATCAGTGTTGATCATCACTCGCCCATAATGGTCTCTCGCCCATTAAGCTATGGTAACATGTTTTTTTCTGCCTACCTTCTGTTGTTGATGCACTTCTAGAAAATCATCTTGTTGCCCTTCACATCTCTTCCCAGTTCCAGTGCTAGCTCAACCTTGGTTTCCTGATTTCTGACCTGCAGACATGAGCAATGTTTTTGTACCTCTGTATAGCCCGTCCTTGCCTCCACCCTCTGCGGATGCCACTTCTGCAACTGAGATCAGTCAGGAGCTCCCTGGTCATCCATTCTCTTTTTCTGTCCACTTGCTCAGCTTTGTGCACTTATTTTCCTTGAAGATGAGTAATTTTGGGCACATTTTTGCTCTTCAGAGAAGTATCCCATATGTTCCAACCAAGTAGATCTCTGAATAATCTGAAATCTACCCTCCTAAAGCCCAAGGCTATGATTACACTATTTGTCTCAATCACTTGGTTGTAAGTCTACCCTTCATCTTCACATCCTCAGCCAGGTCCTCCTTGTCTGAGCATATTAAGTAAATCACCAAGTTACCTTAACTGTTATCTGCATCAAGGAATTGACTTCAGTACACTCCAGTATTGTCCTACATAGCTTGTACCCAGTCCTCTTGTCCTTCCAGCAGATATTGGGATGGTGGAAGTCTCATATGAATTCTAGGGCCTGTGATCATGAGTATTACCCCAGCTGTCTGAGGACGGCTTTATTTACTTCCTCTTTCAGATCAAACAGTCAGTAGCATCTATTTCCTGTTATTTATTTTCAGAAAAAAAGTCTGTCAGAATGTTAAATTCAAATTACAAACTGAAGCAAATATTATTTGAAGTCAGCTGATAACTATGACCCTACAAATCTCCATTTTTTATGCCCATTGATAGTCCTCAAGATATTTATTTTCTTTCTCTGTAAATTTTGCTTGTTTTTTCTAAAACTGTTTTTTTTTTCTTTCCTTTAAATCTCATTATGTGGTGGAAGCTATATGGAAAAATTCTGATCTTCATTCAGTTTTAAAATTTAGTTCTATAATATTTGTGTGTGTGTGTATGTATTTAGGGGAACACATATAAATACTGTTTTTATAAGTTTTGAAGAGTTTTGAATAATCTAAAGCTTTTCTTTACTTGAATTTTGCCAAATATTGTAATGGTTTAGCCCAAGTTACCACAAATATTCAGACAGAATACAAGTTTTCCAAACCATTAATTAAACAGAACTTTGACCCCTTCGAATCTGCACTAACCTAGATTTCCTGGACACATTATATGAGGTGGTTGTTTTCATAAGTTATATGAACTATTTTATATAAAATATTGGATATGAGATTTTATTTCTGTCCTTGATCAAAAAATACTGTTGATGTTCCTGTGTTTTGTCTTCTAAACACTTTATATGTTGTTTCCAAATGTCTGGTACTATTGATAATACAATACAAAGAAAAGAACCAAGATAGATTGAAAATAGTTAGTTTGGGCAACAGTATTTTAGACCAAGGTCTTCGTGGGTGCAGTCTATGTGAATAATAATCTTAATGAAAATAAAGACTATATAGATATAGTCCAAGTATTATAAACTTTTTCTATCCCTGCCAAAGTGCCACTACATAAAGCTTTACGTAAGGCCAGGTACTGCCCAACCCACTGGAAAAGAAGAAAAAAGCTTTCTTTCTCTTTACTGAAAGAAGATGAAGAAAAGAAAGTACAAAGGAACATGTAAGGAATCAAAACTGGCATATATATCTTTCACAAACTGCGTAACTTAGGGAGTCAAGATGGGCCTATTGATCAAAAAGTCTGACAATTTTATACAACTTATTTAAACTATTGCTTAAGAACTTTCACATTTCATGGTTTGACATGAACTCGAAAGACTTTTTTTTTCAAGACTACTTTTAAAAGCATAACATAGTAAATCTAACATGACGTACTGAGCTTAATTCTCCAGGCTAACCCATATTTCATTCACTCTTACTTTGGCTATTTTTTTATTTACTTCCTATTGCTGAGGTGGATTAAAGATTTCTTGACTTCACTTGAGAACAGAGTCATGACAAAAATGCAGAAATGTCTGCTTTTACAGCCAAACATTTTGGTTTTGAGACTAACTATCTAAAATTTATCTTTTATGTCTATTTTTAGTAATTAAAATAAAATTAATTTTTTCTTCTTGTACAGCTGAATAGGATTTTAAAAATATCTATACTTTTCAAAGCCAATACTTGGATGGAATTACCTTTCACGTTTGATTTCTTTGGTTTAAAAGTTCATGTCCTTAACAAGTTATTCAGTATTATTTGCATATGCATGTATATTTCACAAGGATATAAGGAAATTATTAAAGCATTGATAATAACAAATAATTGTAAAGAACAATTTATGACATTACTAGTATTTTTCAAAAGGAAACTAAGACTATTGAATGTCAGACTTCAACTATGTATGACTCATCTAATTGCTTAGGTTTCCATTAAAAATTTGAAAGGCCATCAAGACTTAGTTTTTTAAAGAAACCGATAGATGCGCACAAGAGCAATCTCAAACAGGGGAATAATCTGTCTTGAAATAACAATAGTATTTTCTACATAACTAAGCACAGCAAACTTCGGGAGTTTCAATGAAATTAATTCCTGCTACCTTCATTAATGGACTATTGCAACTATCCAGGCATACCGGCTTTTATCTAAATGATCATATTAACCCAGAAAGTAATGAAATTATATGTTCAATGGTTTCTTAAGTATTTGGTATTTGAGAAATCTTTAATGTTTTGACAGCAAAGAATTTTTTTATACTCAGGCTAAAAAAGATTAAATATATTAGAATGAGTTACCTCCTGTTGGCAAAGTACCTTTAGGATATGAGGTGGACCTAATATAAAATCTGTGCATTTGCATAGCTGACTGTTTGAGGACAGATAATTGCTGCTTCTTCATGGAAGTAGACACAATAGGCTCAAAACATAACATCCAGAGATACTGGCCAGATATGAGAAAAAAAAATCTGAACATTTATTGTTCAGAAAAAAAAAGTGGAAGACATTTAAAGCAGTCCTGGTTTTGATTTTAACAAGTCCCAGAATTCACAGGTAGAGTTTTTTCACAGTAAAGTCTTTGTTTGGCCTTTCCTCAGGCTTTGATATCTGGAAGTACTGAACCTGGATTTACACTGTTACTGATTTTCTGTCTACAAAACCAAAGCACTATTCTTCCTTTGAAGTGATGCAGTCAACGTAAGAGTAATATTTTCAGATTTATTTTTTATCTGCCATTACCCCCAGAGCACCTTGAGTGGACTTTTTTCCCCAACTCTCCATCCAGTAAATGCAGGAAAACAACAAGAAAAAAAAAAGAAAAAAAGGCAAGGGAATACAAGTAATCTCTTCTCTGGGCCTATGGATTAACTCTAGAAAAAAGAAAATAGAGATGTGAGAGTAGTGTCAGACCAAAGTTTAAGGGTAAATCCTAAACTGTCTCATATGTGCTGAGTTCATCATAGCTATACTTTTCTCAATGGACAAATCTCTGTCCGTTTTGAGGGTAGAGGAAATCGTAATGACAGGAATCTTTAGTGAGTGTCTCTCACACTGACTCTTTTCCACTGTAAAGGAATGGAAAAAAAAAGTCTGAGTCCACTGAAATTTTTAACTCATTTAAAAGTATTTTAATGTTTAATGTTTTTAGGATCTATACATTAGCATTTGAAATTCAAAAGCATTTTGACTGTAAAGTGAATGGAATTGTTAGTTTCCTTCACAATTTTCACGAAAGTATGCTGAATAGCAGAAAGAACTCTAATTTCCCAACACTTTTTCTAAAGTGTTAGTTTGGCTGAATTAAAAATTTTCTGATTCTTCCCTACCAAAAAAGTTTCACTGAAATGCGTATCTTCTAGTTCTGCTAAAGATTATTTTTCCATTACTCCATCACAGAAACCTGAGGGATAACTACTATCTAGAAAATCTTAAGTGTAGCACAGCACCTGCCACAATTACTGTCAAAGCATAGCCTGGGATGTGCAACATTGTACTGAGCTTTCTACGTGGCTTTCAGTTCCATATAATGGCCCGTTGACATAAAAAATTTGTGTGTTAAACATAGAACAGTTCTTAGTGTCACGGGAATGGTGCAACCTCTGAATCCCACTAAACCTAAAATAGGTCCCAGATTAGATTAGTGCATCCTAAATTAGCCATCCTAACTAGAGGAAGAATCACCATCTAGAAATATCCGTCTCCTTCTGCATTGATTGTACAGGAATCACTAGAAAATCAAAATAAAAGCAATTGTTTAAATTGTTTAAATTAATTACATGCTTTTAACAATTTCTATGATTGTCCTGGTTTCCTCTCAGTAGCTGGTGTGTTTTGGATTTCATATGTGAAGAATGTTGATAAAAATACCCTGATGATAGGAGTTGTTGTTAATGAGACCAAGGACACTGTCTGGCTTTCTAAGTCTCGTTAAAATCTCATTAACATGCAGATGCAGGAAGCTGGGAAAAAGACAGACAGAATAATTGACCTAAACTGGCCAAAGAGAGTATTCCATGCCATGAACGTCATGCTCAGTATATAAGTGGGGGTTGCCCATGGGAGGTGGCATCCATTCAGACATCCTTGGCATCCATATTCCACCTTCTCATCTCTCTTGCTGGTTGGCATCGTTCCCTCTACCTTGCTGGCTTGCTTTCCCTCTACCTTTGCTTGCTGCTCGTTGTCGTTTCCGTGATTGCTGCTCTGGACAGGCTGTGTCAGTCATTCGGACATCGAGTGGTGAAAAATCATACATTGTTCATTTTGTATATACTAATATCCTTATATTCTGTTATTATTGGAGTTTTCCTTTGCTATTCTAGTAAACCTTCTTTACCCCCAACCCACGAGTTTTTCTTCCCAATTTCTCTCCCCCATCCCTCTGGGTATGGGGAGGCTGCATGAGAAACTGTGTGGTGATAAGGGCTAAACCACCACGATGATAAAAATACTGGAAATATCAATATTAAAATAGAAGTTTAAACCCAAAATATTTTCAATTAAAAATGTCAAAATACTGTCACTTTTATAATCTCTGTTATGTTTGCTTCAGCTAACTGCCAAATTTGATCTGAATTCAAGTTAGAATCACATAGGAATGTTGCTTTCAGAATGGAAGTTAACTGAAACTTCTTGATAAACTGTTGTAACTCGGAGGAGTGCCTTGCTGGTAGGTCTGAGAAAGTGTACTTGCACGAAGGCATGTGCTGGGTGGGCACTTTCTACCAATGAGTCATAAACCCTCCTCATTGACTAGATAGGAAAAAGGTAAAGTTCCCTTCCATACTACATTTTTAAAATAAATGTACAATATTTTTCATTCATTTTTTAAAGGTGTGCAAACTGTAGGCAATTGGTATTACGTTTCTCTATAAATTTTTTAATAATTCCTGTCAAAAGTATCCAAATTTCTAAAAAAACCACAGTAAATAAAAATCTGAGAAATACAATCATCCATGGGAAAAAAAGAATAATAATTCAGTGAGAGAAGTCATTATTGCTTATGGTTTAAATTCAGCGTTGAAACATTTTAACAGCAGCAAAATTTGCAATGACATTATAAACCATATTTTTTTCCTATGAGATAAAATAAAGAAGTGAATGCTCCATTTACTTTGTTGGTCTTTCTTTTCTTTCTTTAATTTTTCTTTTTTTTTGGGGGGGGGATCAATTCAAGAAGGCTGCCATTAACTTTTACTCTGAGCACCAAAGAATCAGCAGCATTTAAGGCTGTAAGAAGTATACTTGTGATCTCTGTCTTGAACTTACATGTAGAAATTCTGTCTTATCCTTGACTGTATTGATTTTTTTTTTTTTTTTTTAATTTTCTCTCCTGGAATACAAGCCTTAATAATCTGAACTCACTGGAGCAGATATATGCTTTTCTTTGAAACTCTGGTCTAAAAGTGGCAGTGTACTTGCAATGGTGACTTTCAGCTGGGAGAGTGGTCAAGTGAAATGACCAGTGAAAATACTGTGTTTTTTTCCAGAGAAATTAGTTACAAACAAAAGGGAAGACTCTTATGGATATTCTAGAAGCAACTGAAAATACTGTTAGCTAAAGAAGATAGCAGTTCAGACAAGAAAAAGGTCCCTTCATTTTTATCTCACTAGTAAAAAAATTATGCATACAACTTTCGTGGAAGATGAAAAATGTCATTCATTGTAGCTGCAGAAACAGGTTACTGTGACTCTCTGAAGATGTAGAAGGCAGCGGAATAATAATCTTCCTCCCTTGATTCACTTTCTTTTACTTTACTCTTTTTCTGCTCTGCCATAGAGATCCATTCAGTGCTATGTGAGGTGCTGTATTTCTTAATATGAAAGTCCAATCCATACAGGTGTTATGTAGCAAGATACCACATTTCTGTAACAAGGTCCAATAAAATCCTTGCTTAAACAAGTTCTTTTGTTTTTGTTCATTCTAATGTGGAAGTAATCTCAGACCCTAATTGCAGTGCTTTACACATACAGGTGACTGAATGACATTTTCTTAAACTGAAAAAATAACAAATGAAGTGGAATGGGAAGTCTAATTCAAATGTCATCAATTTCAGTTAAGACTGCTTAGTAAGTAAGATGCTTCTGTAGATGTAGGGAAGTCATGTAGGAGACATTGCTTCTTTAGTTCTGAGAACAGAATGCAGAGTATAAGCACCAAGCTATTGGTTACCTTAATCAAGGTGTATACACTCTTTCTAAAAAGAAAACATTTTGTAAAGCTCTTTTTATTATATGTTGATTAAGTTTGCAGCAGTTACTAAACAAAGTATATTTTGAAACTTCATTACTTTTCATGAGTTCAGTGTGGAGTTTGTGTTTTGATTTTTTTTTTTTCCCCACCTAGATCTACTAACATTTGCCACTTTAATTAACTTTAACTCCCATTCACAGCTATGAAAAAAAGCTGCATCCCTATGGGTTCAGTTTGAGGGTTTTTTCCACTCTCTTCCTGCATCAAGCAGAGCACAAATGGTATGGTGGGAGAGGCTTAGTGTATTGTTAAACCAACAGAAAAAAAAAAAAAAGAAAAGCTCTTTTCTATATTTTTCAATAAGTAGGAAGCTGAAAGATTCAGAAAACTGTTATTGTTTCTCAGCACAGATTAAGCAAAGATTAGAAAAAATATTGTTTGCTCTGTTTTGGTTTTGAACTTGCTATTTTTAATAAAGCTGGCCCATTTCAGGTACAAACCAAGCTGATTTGAAATATGAATGTTATTTTTTTCTATTTCAATATGAGAGTATTATTAAATAAAAGTATTTTCAGTTATATTAATTTTATTCTCTGTTTCTGGTTCTATAGAAAGTTATTAAGTCCCATAAGACTTTAAGGAGCAGAGTGCAAGCATTTGAAAGCTGATTTATTTTTATAAAAATACTTTGTTCACATTCTTTTAAATTTTTTTTTTTTTTACATTACTGCAATTTTGATAGAGGTACATTTCTGCAAAATATATGTCAAATCACTTTCAATACAGTTAAAGGTGTTAAATGGCTTTTTAAACCAAAAAAAAAAAAAAAAGTAATCACTGAAAGCTATATTGGAAGCAATTTTCAGTGAATCTGCCCTTGTCACCCCAAGGAATTTTAAAGGAAATTGTCTTCCTAGGGTTATATCCAATATAATTAATTTAATATAAAATGGGAAAAATGGTATCTCCATCCCTTTTCCTTTTAATTGCTACTTCCATGATTCTGGTATTGCATTAGAAAAAAAAAAATCAATTGGCAGCAGTGCTTTGCCTAAAATATTAAATTACCAGTACTGTCTTTCTACAAATTCATTGTTCAGACAGTTGTGACAACATGTTTTCTCTTCATATAGGGCAAGTAACCTCACTGCAACCTGCAGAGTTGTACCTGGACACGCTTCCAGTTTCCCGTTTACAGCCTGGATTCAGCAGCACAGGGGGGAAGAGGGAATGGGGGTTATGGTCAGTTCATCATGCGTTGTTTTATACCACTGCTTCATAGTCGGGGAAGAACTCCTCATATTCATCCCGTGCTCCAGTGTGGGTTCCCACCCATACGCCACAGTCCTTCATGATACTGCTCCGGCGTGGGTCATCTCTTCCACGGGGTGCAGTCCCTCCAGAATGGCTGCCCCAGCTGGCCCTCCATGGGCCATAGCCACCTTCAGGCATCCACCTCCCCTGGTGTGGGGTCCTTCACAGGCTCCAGGTGGATCTCTGCTCCTCCATGGACCTCCATGGGCTGCAGGAGGACAACCTGCTCCACCATGGTCATCACCACAGGCTGCAGGGGAATCTTGGCCAGGAGCCGCATTACTCCTCCCCCTCCTTCTTCACTGACCTTGGCGTCTGCAGCTGTTCCTCTCACAAGAAAAGTTCTGCACAACAGGCTGGCAGATGCCTCTCAGAATCTCTTCATATCATCCATCTCATCTCCTCTCCATTTCTTGCAGCCGGGTCAGGCCGAGTTCGGCCCAGTCGGCCGCCTGGCAAGAGGCCAGAGGGTGAGGCCTGCAAGGCCCACGAGGCCCATGCCTCCTCCTCTGGGCCTCTGCCCCCACTCAGCTTCTTCACATCTTCTCTTCTCTTTTTTTTTTTTTTACTGTTTTCCTCTTCTTAAATACATTATCGCAGAGGTGTTATCACTGAACATTCTGCTACCAATCGGCTCGGCCTTGGCCAGCAGCGGGTCTGCCCTTAGGCCCAGCCGAGTCCACTGAACAAAGGGGAGCAACTTCTAGCAGTTCCCTACAGCAGCTACCACCTTAGGCCCCCCCTCACTAAACAAAACCACAACTTATTTTTGTTTACATAACCACTACTATATCTGTCATAATTCTAGTGGACAGTTTGGAAACTGTAAAATAAGCCTTTAAATCCTTGGTGAGGGATGGTCTAGTTGATATATTTATTTATTTATTTATTATTATTACTACTAATATTACTCTTACACTCTGCAAGGTTTCTTGTATTTATGGAATGAAAAGTTTTCTGTGAGATCCCCAGTGAATTATGATTCTCAGATTGTTCTGTTCTTACATATGTAGAATTTCGATGATATTAAGTATATTGAAATGATGGTATTGTCAGGTGCTATATATCTTTATACCTGGCATATAAATGCATTATGACTACAACAATTTTCATGACCTTGAAAATGGTTCTTTAATCCCCACTTTGGGTATCCTAGTTCCTGGAAGTGCACACTGAGCCCATGCGCCATGACACTGAAAGAAGTCTTAGGGAAAAGACAGAGCAGCTTTACTCAAAAAAAGTGGATTTTTTTTTTTTGAGCTGAGAGTTTCAGTGCAGCCCTGGGATCTCCTGCCCTTGTAAAAGAGCTGGCTTAATTCTGAGATTCTGGCAGAGCAGTCAGGGAGAGTGAAGGATGTCGGGAGCTGGAGAGAGACAGATTAGGTCCAGCACCAGCAACTGGATAGCATCTGAGCAGTGTCCATGCTAGAGAACAACCAAGATTTGTAGGAAGCAAGAGCGAGTTCTGGTCCATAAACACACATGTAGAGAGTGATTTTAGGTTAACGTATCCAATGCCACAGGTTAGGTAAATGTAACCTCTGGAACATGTCTTAGACAGCTGTCCAGGAAAGGAGTGGAATTGGGAGAGCTCGTGACAGTTACAGAGCAGAAAAATTACTTAATTTACACATGAATTATGAGTCCTTCCTGCTTTAGATACTATTTTTCTTCTCTTGAAAAAGATCTAAAATTTAAGGGATAGATACTAAACATACTAAGCGGGAAAACGGTCACAGGGAAAGGGACTAGAAGTCACAGTATCTAGATTCTGACTCCACTGATCTTTAGATATTTTAGAAACCACCAAGCAAGAAACACTGATTACAAGTGTCCACAGGGCCTGGGAACTTCATCATAATACAGATAAGGTCAACCTTAAGTCTGGGAAAGGGAAAAATAAGGCTTGGAAAACTCTCTCAGAGCTGTCAGGTCCAGTATGTATGCCATGACAATGGCCAAGGAGACTGCCTGAGTACACCCATTTTTTCCAAATGTTTAGACTCCTCTCTGCTAGTTGCATTCTTGTCAAGTTGCATGAGCTGTCACCCACAGGTACAGGGCATAATGAGAAATCTTTTCTAAGTACAGCAGTAAGTTCAAAAAACTTGGACCTAAGCTCAGTAAAAAGCAGGGGAGTCAACTCCTTGTATTAGTGTCCTCAAGTACCCGCTAATATGAGAGGAAAGGGCTTATTAATTTTTTTCATTTTTTTCAGCAGCTGCATTTATGGATGATTTTCCTGTCCATTGCTAATTGACTGCTTGGTTTTAGATTGTTTGATCTATAAAAATAACTATATTGAAACCTTCAATTTTATTGAGATTTAGAATAATCACTAAGTTGGAGTGGGAAGATTTCTGAGGTCTTTTAAAATTTTGTTTCTAATGACACAGTTTGTTTTCACAGTTCTGCTATATTCACACACTGTAAAGCTAAGCAGCATCATATAGGAGCTGCTTGATCCTGATATATTGTACTCATATATAAAAAAGGTTTTGCTACTGAATTCACTGAGGACTCAAACTCCTATTTATTTAAGGGCAAGTAGTATTTTTAATTCTTTATTCAAGTAGTCTTTGAAAAATTTATCGTTAGACATTTCCTTTACCCTGTAATTTGGTTTGTAACATATTCTATAATAATTTAAAGCACTGAAAAAACCAATAAAGGTGATTTAGTAGTTAGTTGATGTAAGTTAAGGGTAATTTCATCTGCTAAATCCTTGTTATGCATGTATATATAAACCAAATCCTTTTTCAGATGCTAAATTATAATAAAGGGAACAGCTGGGACTGATTTCTGATTCTGCAAGAGCTGAAGACAAGAATTTTGCATGAGAAAGGTGAGTTGAAGAGACAGAAAAGCAAGTCAGGATAGCTTCCTAAAGCAAAAATTTCTTGATTAAAATAACATACAAGGATGAGAAGGTGTAGGCTTAGGAGGACTGGCATCAGTTCTGTTGCACAAGGAACTTAAACTAGAAGGTACACAGGTAACCTGAGTTTCTCTTACCAGATTTACTGCAGTTCTCAGAGGAAATTATCTCCAGCCCCGCAAAATGTAAGACTGCTGAAACAATACAAGTTTTTTTTTTTAGTTCTTGAACATCTCATGGATTTAAATGAGTGGTTATAAACAGTAGGGTGCAAGTAGGAGGTAATGGAAATGATTAACCTCTAAATGTGCTAGCTAAAGAAGCTAGAACATTCTGAGTAAGGGAATAGAGAAGTGTCCCACATCAATCAACAGAAGCAATTGCATATGATGAGGCAACAAATTTGCTTGAACTAGTTCTAGTGTCATCCCAGCACAGGTTGTGTAGCTGTTTAACTACCATGTCCCTGCTTACCTTTAATTTTGCTAGACTAAACAAGTCGAGCTCTCTAATTTCCCCTCAAAAGATAGGGTGTCCGTTTCCCTCATAGCCCTTTCTGCACCCATTCTCATTCAAATTATTCTTTACATGATTAGAAGTGCCCACTGTGCTCTAGGCAGGTTCTCATCAGTTATATAGCTTTCCCATGTCTGCTTCTAAATGCCTTGCTTTATGTAGTCCAAACATTCTTTTGCCAGCTTACCTCTTAACTCTGAAGGGAATGTGGGTATCCAATAGCAAATGGAAGTCTCATGTACTCTGCTTCTGTATGGAAGGTGGCAAAGTTGACTACTAATTAGTCATGATGGAAGTATAAAGGCTGTACACGGTGTGGTTGAAATGAATATCATGGCAGGTATCATGCATGCAGTGAATCATGTGCCATCTAACTTTTCAACTCAGCAGCATGTATCGCTCTAGCATGAGTTGTTTGAGATTCCATTGTGTGATATTCAGTTAGTCGCTAGAAATTTCCGTTTAATTTATTTGACTGATTTACTCATTCTTCAGCAGAAAGGCAAAATGTTGCTGCATTTTATAAGCCTCATCACCCCAGTATTACAGGAACCAGGACAAAGGAAGGAGTTATCCACATTTCCTGCATAAATACATTTGGAATCAGGTCTCCAAGCATTTGTATCAGCTACTGAGCTGAAGGATAATGTTAAAGAATGAGGCTATAAAGCCTGGGGACAGCAATAGTGGAAAACAACATGAAACCACCACTGCTTGCAAGCATGCAACAGGAAAAACTTGTGGATGCAGTGTACAATATTACACTAACAAAACAGTGAAAAAACTAGAATGCCAGGACATGCTTATTGGTTTGGGCTGCCATAAAGACTAGAAACTGTATTTCTTTGAAAGTGTGAAAAAAAAAAAGACCAACCAACACAAACCCCAAAATATTTTGATCGCTTTCTATATTATATGCAAACCAAAGGCATTATGAACATTGACACAAAGTGTTTTGCTGTGTTGCTGACTATGCAGGCTTTAATATGCAGTGCCTTTGTAACAGGTGTATAGCAAAGACTCCATTCATCTCCTAATTTTTCTGTTTGGGTTGTTTGAGTATGAAGAATTAGCAGTGACACAGCACCAGTTTATTGCTACTAATTTGGACTCAAAATCAGTATGACATCTGATGAGGTTTAATGCACTTAGTTACTTAGATAGGAAACATACAAGCTATACACTTCTGTAGAACTGGAAACATCGAAGGCAGCTCAGTACTCAACATAAGAAAAACTATCATAAGCATCAAAGAAGAAAGGAATATTATCATTGAATTTCTAATCAGGATGCATGATAATACAGTCTTGGCTTTTGACATTGGTAAACTAAGATTATTTTTCTTAGCATAATCTCAGTTCTTTGAATGGCTTATTCTTTTCCACTTTGTATATTAATCACACACATTTCTTGTGACAGATCTGTCTCTTAGTACAGATAAATGATTAGGGACTTTCCGCTCTGGTTATTGTGCTTTTCACTGGCAAATAATTATTTCAGTTCACTAGTACAAAAGAGGTATTTCTTTAAAACTATGATGCATTATATGCTCACAGCATGATCATTAGAACTAGAACATCAGCCTGTACTGTGCCATGTGTTATGAACAGAGCTGCATGAAAACAAATTTTTCCCCCCTTTCCCATCTATTTGAATTGCAATTGAAACTGCCTGTTCTTCTGGAAAGTTGGCTGTCTTCCAACACCCTATTTGTAAGCTCTGGGACTTCTTTCAGTTCCACCTGATTTCAGACATTGCTTAAATTAGGAACAGTGTTACCCAAGGCATCTTTTCTGTCAAAGGAAGGTACAGGAACTTCCAAAAGGTAATTCAACCTACTTAAGAACTGAATCACGTTCTGAAGGTACAGACTGCCCAGGGCAGCAATGCATCTGGCTTAGGCTGCTCAGTTAGATGCCTCAAGTTAAATGGGTTGGATAGAGGCTAGGGTGTGCAATCGGGACACAGACTTCTGTGAAACAAATCATGAAAACAAAGCTTGGAAAGTGAGAGGCAATGAAAAAAGTCCCAGCACGACTGACTATAGTGAGCTGAGTTACATGCTAGGGAGAAAATAGGGAAATGAAAAAGAGAATTACACAAGTGTGGAGATATTCACACTTGAACATGAACCATGGCACCTGGAAAGGAGTCCATGTGTGTTTGTGCATGCATGAACAAGAACTTTAGTACTTGGCAATGTTATGCATGTACATTCACATCTATGCACTTTCTTTCATGAGACAAAGATTGGCTTAGTGGAGGAAAAAGTGATATAGATGTCTCCAGAAGTGTTTGGAGGAAAGAGAAGAGGATCAGAATGGGACAAGTTGACAGGAGGACTGGCTATTTGTCCAACACCGCAATGCACATCAAAATGTAAAAGGAAAATCCTAAAATATTTTAAGGGGAAAAAGATTACTTTAGTCACCAAAGAGAAGAGAAAATTACTGAAGTTAGGAGTCAAAACTAGACTTCATCTTCTTTTTTGAAATGTTAACAGCACATAGACTATCCTGTGTAATACAAGGAGAAAAGTTTATCCCTTTACCTGACAGTACTTTGCCATTCCTCTTTTAAGATCCAATTGAGATCTCACACTGAAGATGACGAGTGTAGTATACAAACAGTATGTCGTAGTTTAGTCCTCCTCGGGACCAAGCCATGCAGTCACTCACTCCCCCCACCCTCTGAGGGAATCGGTGACACAGAATATAACAAAAAGGCTGGAGGTTTGAGATAAGGACTGGGAGAGATCGTTCAAGTTACTGTTACGGGCAAAACAGACTCAACTTGGGGAAAACTATTTATTTATCATTAAAACCAAAGCAAGATTATGAGAAAGAGAACAAAACCAACTTTCCTCCACCCTTCTCTCTTCCTGGACTTTCTTTCAATTATCTCCACCTCCCTCCCCTTGTGAGTGGCAGAGGGCGGAAGAGGGAATGGGGGTTATGGTCAGTTCATCACATGTCACTTTCTGCCACTCTTTCCTCCTCGGGGGAAGAACTCCTCACATTCCTCCCCTGCCCCACCACAGGCTCTCCATGGGCCACAGCCTCCTTCAGGCATCCACCTGCCCCAGTGTGGGGTCCTCCACGGGCTGCAGGTGGATCTTTGCTCCTTCGTGGGCCTCCATGGGCTGCAGGGGGACAGCCTGCTCCACCATGGGCTGCACCATGGGCTGCACCACAGGCTGCAGGGGAACCTCTGCCAGCAGCAGCATTACTCCTCCCCCTCCTTCTTCACTGACCTTGGCATCTGCAGCCATTTCTCTCACAAGAAATTCTCTCACAAGAAATTCTTCACAATTGGCAGGCAGACGCCTCTCAGGTTCTCTTCACATCTCAACTCCACTTCTTGCACCCAGGTTGGGCCAAGTTGGGCCCAGACGGCTGCCTGGCAGGAGGCCAGAGGGTGAGGGTCGCAAGGCCCACAAGACTCCTGCCTCCCCTTCTCTGCCCCCCACTTCAGCTTCTTCACATCTTCTTCCTTTTTTTAAATTATTTTTCCCTTTCTGAAATATGTTATCACAGAGGTGTTATCAGGGAACATTCTGCCACCAATTGACTCAGCCCTGGCCAGTGACAGGTCTGCCCTAGGGCCGGCTGAGTCCACTGGACAAAGGGGAAGCTTCTAGCAGCTTCTTGGAGAAGCTGCCACCATAGCCCCCCCTCACTAAACAAAACCAACACACAGTATAATAATTTGCTCATAATTACATAGAAGATGTAGAATAATTTTGTACAACTCCCTCAGTAACAATAAACAAACCCAAGATACACAACTCTCAATCTGGACACAACAAAAGGCCACTCACACATGACACCTTTACCCTTTTAAAAGTGATTGTGCCAGCATATTGCTGCAAACATGGATAAAATCTTAGAACTTTAATTGACCTCCAGTCAGGTTCATACCCAAAGAACTTCAAGGAATTAGAAAAGAGTTGACCACTCATTTGAATTGCCAGAGTTCTCAGTTACATCAGCTAAAGGCAAAAAAACCCAACCCAAAATACAAGTACTAACCAATTCATCGCTAATGGGGATTTGGTAGGAGGTTACTCTGGGGACTGGTATTCCAAAATCTTCAGTCTTTCAGATCTTCCATGAAACAACTGGGTCCTGCTGAGGAGAAGTTACTGGATTAACAAGACTCCTGCTTCAAGCCAGGATAACAGTTGGTGTGTGCCTATGACACCTGTCTATACAATGCCTCTTTAGGTCTACATCCTTTCAGGAGAGTCTAGTGTTATTAGTTGATGTTTCTACCTTCAGCTAAATGTCTATTTAAAAGCCTCAGTAGGCTTCTCTGTTTCTTTTTTTCCTGCCCTCACCTTTTGATCTTCCCCTGGCTGTCAGCACATTTTGACCCAGGATCTCCTTCCTTTTTTTTTTTTTTTTTTTTTTTTTTTTTTTTTTATGTCTTCTATAGTTTTCTCTCCATTTGCTACTTTCCCCATTTTAAAAATAATCTATCAACACTTTTACCCCTCCTCTGTGAACTACTTTTCCGCCTTCATTTGTTCCCACAGCAGTAACAATAACAAAACAAAAATAAAGATTTGTAAAAATTCACAGAATGTTGTGAAATGAATGGTAAAATTCAGATAAATAGGTAACTGTGGCCTGTTTTTGATAAATGAATCTCAGATTTTCCCTCTGACATGCATAGACACATGATTTCCTTGCCAAGGCTGATCATTAGACTGAATTTTAAAAAACTGTAGGAAATAATAGAGATTAAGTAAGTTGCATTTCAACTCTGACCTTCACTTCTACATGCAAATGATGTTGCTGAGAATGTAAGCACAGTGAAAATGGGGTAAAGTTAGTGAAATTAATTATACAGTGGATTACTCCTCCTACAGACATCAGGACCCAAAGAATCAATGACATTTTTATAATTACTTTTTAAAGGTTTGTAGATTTTAGTTGAGACTGTATAGGATATGAAAGAAATCACTTATATCCTCTACTTTATGTTTGTTTAAATACCTAATATTTCATAGAATAATTCAGAGTATATAAAGTTTGGGCTGAAAATTTCCCTTTCAATTTCCTCAAAAAATTTCCTTTACAGTTGAAGGGAGAAGATGACACTAAAAGGCAATTTAGAGGGCCAGAGCTTCAGACTTTACTATTACATGGTATGAACACTCTTGCTCTCGGTGTCTGTTTCAAAATTTTTCTGTTGTCATGCCTGTAAATCTCAAGCAGTTCAAGTTGGAGTAGAGAAGAGCCTGAGGGACTACCAGCCTCTACTGGGGATTGCATTAAAATGACTGTGCTCTAAACAACTTGGCCTGTATAGTATTTACATGCAAATCTGAAATCTGTGTCCATCTATTCTGGGACTCAGCCATATTTTAACTAGGTTTTTGCTGCACAAATCCATCTTTGAAACCCCTGTCATGGCCCACTCTTATGACATGATATGCACTATATGAGTTTACAGAGTTTTGAGTGATACTAGTTTACTGTTGGCAGGAGTGTCAAATAATATAGATAGATTACATATTCAAAAAAAAAAATTGATTTATAATCTAATAGCAGAGAGATAATAATCAGGAAACAGATAGACTGATAGAATGCCAACATCAAAGTCTCATGGAGGAAGGTGACCAAAAGCTACAAACTCCTTTGGAAAATGAAGACGGTCACATATCAGAGTGATCAGTGTTGGTCAAAAACCAGTTCTGACTCACTGTGTTATAAAAGTTGATTTGTGTGATCCTATATAAATCTCTTTCAAATCCAATTCATTAGCAGTCATTATTTTTGAAGCAGTTATATATCAATATTTTCTTCAAAATATAGCAATAAAAACATTTTTGGACAGTACATGAACAAGAGATAATGTGAACTGGTTAAAAATGGACATAACTATTAAAATAACATCACTGAGAAACACGGAAACACATTTCCTCTGAAAATCATAACCTTGATTTTGATTTCATATTAAATCTCCTGGTGATCACTCATAAATGTTATCTAAATCCCTATGCCTTTAAAAACAGCTTGTCAAGGTGACTTTGCTGTAACAAAATTGAAGACACACATTAGGAGAGTGACAGTTTACTTGAAATAACTTTGAGTAGCTCTGTTTGTCTTCACTACAATGGATACCCTAGTACAGCTCAGGATGCTTGATAAAGGTATTACTTAAGATATCACTGCTTTTGTGCTAAACTAGTTGCAAGAGAAAGCTGTATTCATAAAAATTACCTAATCATCAACCAATTTAGATAAGACCATTGGTTTATTGTTCACTACATGTATATGACCCTTTGTCCAGGGTGAAATTAAAGTAGACAGAAAAAGCATTGTAGCAAAGATTATATCAAATGTTTCATAATTTTCTCAAACTGACATTTTCTCTCTTACATGTTATATATTAGAGCTGTCACTAGACTTTCTGTTAAGCTGGCACGTTTTGCTGCATTTTTCATTAAATTCTTAAATCATGAATAACCAGGAGATATTAGACCTGATAATTCCATTTGCTGGTCCGGCACTAAACAAGTACAACATTTGCGAAAAGGCAAGAGAACTTTCTGCTGCCAAAGTAACTTGCAATCTTCCAATAACTCGGAGAAAATGGAAGTTAATTGTTCATTACAGTTCCATTCCACACTATAGTTCCATGATCCATCATGTTTCTTATCACATGTGTAAAATACAAACAGTTTTAAATTAAAATATTTGGAAATCGAAGTGTGTGAATTCAATCCATATTTAGCCAACAAAATTACTTTAATTTAAAAATTACAAGCATCTAATACCTCCCATTGATTTATATGAGTAATTTGTATAATAAACCTGTTACAGTAAGGTTTCTGTGATCTAGTCTATGTTCTCTGCCTTGGTCTTTTAAAACATATATGAGATTACTGAAAACTTGTTGTTACCATATGGTAAAATGTAGCTCAAATTATGCCAGAAAGCTCTAACTGAGTAGATTTGTTACCACAGTACATTGCAGTCCTCTGAGGAGATAAGAGCTTGTCTCCTGAGAGCAATGTTTCTCTACTAACTGTGCAAAGATGTTTACTCTTTTTCTGGTTCCAGAGTTTACTTTTTGCTCATAACTCTGCTCTGAACAGTATTGTGCATTGCAGACATGTCCTAATAGTCAACAGAACAAATGATAATTGCACAGGCCTTTGAATAATGTATGTCCTTAGAAACTCACAGGCGCAGCTTTAACCTTCACCACACGTCCTCCCAACCCTTAGGTAGTCCATGTTATTCTGTAATCAGCTGGCAGCAGACATATACTTTTCACTGAAATATTGCAAATGCCATATAATCCTCCATGGCATATACATGATTATTTTTGAATTCATTTTTTTCTTCTGTGATTTATTTTTTTTAATTTGTTTTTTGAACAAAGAACATATGCCCACTCTGAACATACAGAAGGCCTAAGAAGGCAAGAGGAGCTCTAGTGACAGAAACTGCCAAGTCCGTCTAACTATACTATCTACGACAAGGTATAGACATAAATATAAAAGATTATAAGGGCACACTAAGCATACACAATACTTTTCCAGAGCCTTATGTGTGGTTATTCCGCTCCGGATTTAGAATCATAGAATCATAGAATGGTTAGGATTGGAAGGGACCTTCAAAGGTCATCTAGTCCAACCTCCCTGCAAGGAGCAGGGACATCCCCAACTAGATCAGGTTGCTCAGAGCCCTGTCCAGCCTGGTCTTGAATGTTTCCAGGGATGGCGCTTCCACCACCTCTCTGGGTAACCTGTTACAGTGTTCTACAACTCTCATTGTGAAAAAAAATTTCCTAATATCCAATCTAAATCTACCTCCCTCTATTTTAAAACCATTAGCCCTTGTCCTATCACAACAGGCCCTACTGAACAGTCTCTCCCTATCTTTCTTGTAGGCCCCCTTGAGGTACTGGAAGACCGCTATCAGGTCTCCCCGGAGCCTCCTCTTCTCCAGGCTGAACAGCCCCAACTCTCTCAGCCTGTCCTCATAGGAGAGGTGCTCCAGCCCGCTTATCCTCTTCGTGGCCCTCCTCTGGACCTTCTCCA
>JAAGAY010143107.1:0-12635 GCA_011801015.1 Ardeotis arabs | reverse complement strand
GCGGCGGTGCCCGCTGCCGCGGCGCCATGGAGCTGGCGGGGGCCCTGCAGCTCGGGGAGCTGGCGGCCGCCTTCGCCGCCCTGCCCGTCTTCCCGCTCTTCGACACGGCCTACTTCATCGTCTCCGTCCTCTACCTCAAGTACGAGCCAGGTGAGCGCGGCCCCGCGCCCGCGGCCGCCCGGCCCGGGCCTGGCCGAGGCGGGGGAGCCGGGGCAGCCGCCCCCCCAGTCAGGGCCGGGGGCGGGCCGCGCCGGGGAAACCGCGCTGGAAGGGCGGTGAATGGCACGGGGCTGTGGGGGAAGAGCGGCTACGCTCCCGTCGTGTTTTCTGAGGCGTAAACCTGACGTTTTTTGTGGGCGGACAGGTAACCTGCCTGCCCCGGGTCCCGTTTTTCAGCAGCCGCGGTGCCGCGGGTGCGGTAGGGACTCAGAGCCCTGCTGCGTTGCTTTTTCAGAGTTCTGACACGTGTGTCTGAATATAAAACAAAATAACCAAGAACTAGTCACTCTGCTTAGAAAAATAGTCTTGCATTTTATTTAAGATGGGATTCCAAGCACATTGAAGTACGTAAGGGCAGTCACTTCTTTGCTGCTGTCCCGGGATAGGGGATAGCTAAGGCATTACATTTCTGCCCCGTTGCCTGGCTTCTCTATTTCTGTGGCAACACTCTCCTCCTATTTATGTATAAAAAGGCTGTAAGTAAAACCGTGGTTTTTTCCCACCTTCCACACCACGCCATAATCTGATCTCAGGCACCCGAACTGACCTTGCTCTGTTTGTTCTCCTGGGCTTATCTGGTAAAGATCTACGGATCTGCACCGCAGCTTTGACTTTCTGCTCCGTTGCAGTCTGACTGTGCCTTGGTCTTTTCCAAATGCCATTTTTGATAGCGTGTGCACTCTTCGTGCTCTGTTTTGAGGGGTTTCAGTGTAACTGCCTGATGACCGAGAAGAAAAAAAAACCCCCCACGCTTTGGTACGATTTTGAAATCCCCCAGTTGTCAGATCACTGTGCTGTACAATCTACACACTGTTCTATTTAAACTCCATGTAAACAGAAGTCACTTACAGCTGTCTTCCAGCATTAAGTCCTGAACAGAACAGTTAGCAGGCTATGAAAATAGCTTTTAAAAATATGTAAGCCCAGTAATCCACTTGGACGGGATAAAGCTGGGGTGTACTTTTCGCTAGATTCCTACGCTGCTTCATCCCACAGCTCCTACGCTGAAGATCAGTGTCAGGACAGTAACGTCCTGTTTCCTCCTTGGAGACAGCATGGCTTCACGGAGCCAAGGAAAAACAAGTGTTACTAAATTTAAGCCTCAAGCTAAACTTCGGGTTCCTATGGAACCAGCTTCGTGTCATGGCTGTTGCAGCTGTCTCGCTTCCACTGTGTTTTCAGCTGGTTCAAATGTCTTTGAGGATGGAAGAGTCTGGCAGCTGTAGTTTTAAGTTATGCTGATTCACCTACTGCTATTTAAGGAAGGCCACTGTTGACATAACGTTTTAGCATTCTCTTTTTCGACCGCCTGTTACTGGCTTACTGAACAGAGTCTGGTGTCTGAAACGCTGCTCAAAGCACTCTGGAGCAGTTTACCGTGATGGAACAGTCTTACAGAATTGGTGTTCTTGAGAGACTTCCTTCAAGCAGCACAGAGGTGGATGGAAATGGCTGGAGGAATTAAAAAAAGACAACTGAAAGCTGTGGGAGGAGACCGTAATGTATTACCAAACAGCAACGCTGTTTTAATATCTAGTTGTAGTTTCAAAGGGCGTTTCCAAATGAGTACAGGAGCAGGCAAGAATCCTCAAATCCTCTTCTTTCAAATAAAGATTAATAATTGCTGTTCTATTTTTACAGGTTGTCTTATGAATGAGAGAGCTGAGCAGATTGTTCATGAATCCTAGAGGGAACCTAGGTTGAAGCAATGGAGAGAATGGCACCAGTATGCACTTTACTTTTAGACTGTAAAAATACATTGATTTCAAGGGAAAAAATGTTCTTTCTGCTTGCGCTAAGTAGCAGCAAATGCAGGAGATAAACTCTTAGCCAATTCCTAAACTTCTAACGACTCAGTGAAACCTTAGGGAGGGCCTGCAAGCTAAGATCACACATTTCTTGGCAATATCTGGTCCAGGCTTCACAGAATACACGTTTTTGTGTTTTGTTTCACAAGCTCTTTTCTTTGACTTACTTTGTCAGAGAACATGCACTGCAAGCCTCTTTCTTAGAGGGTCTTCAGTTATTTGCTGAATCCATCTTCTCATTGAGAATTTGCTTCACAGGAGCCGTGGAGATGTCTCGTAAGAGCCCCTTTGCCTCCTGGCTTTGTGCTATGCTTCACTGCTTTGGGAGTTACATACTTGCTGATCTGCTACTTGGAGAATCACCTATTGATTACTTCAGTAATAACTCCAGCGTCATCCTGGCCACAGCAGTTTGGTGAGTCTTTTGCGCTTCACCTCATTTATTAAGCACGAGACGCCGCTCGCTGTGCGCGAAACCGTCCAGTGTGACGGGAGGTATTCCGTTTGTGTGACACGCAGGTATTATCTCGCTGGGATTTTGTGGGGAAAGAAGAGGTGGGATGAGGTGGTCTTTGAGTCTTTTGTATTCCTAGATCTAGTTTCCAGTTTCTCTGAGCAGTTGTCCAGAGCTTTGATTTTATGGGTTGGGTCCAGTCCAGTCGCCGGGCATTTCTATTCATAGCTGCCGCAGCTGGACTGTGGCCAGGCCGCAAAAGCAGCGTGTGCGGCACTGATACCACAGAGGGGAGAGGAGGGGCACCCACTGGAGGTCTGGGGGCATTTTCTTCGTCATGTTAGTGAAATGTGCACAAATGAACCACAGTGACTCCATGTTTAAGTTCCTCGGTGCGTATCGGTTGTATGTACCGAACCAGCGTTCCCTTCTCCCTGGCGGAATTCGGGCTAACACGGCAGTATTCCTCAGCAGTGCTCTCTGCACGTCCCAGATCAGGATGGACAAACGGGTCTGCAAACTCTCTGTGGTTCTGTTCCAGGTATTTGATATTCTTCTGTCCCATGAACCTCTTCTACAAGTGCGTTAGCTTTCTGCCCGTGAAGCTCATCTTTGTGGCAATGAAGGAGGTGGTCAGAGTTCGCAAAATCGCAGCCGGCGTCCACCACGCTCATCACCGTTACCACCACGGGTGGTTCATTATGATGGCTACTGGATGGGTCAAAGGTGAGAGCGAGATACTCTTAATGCAGCAGGGAGGCACCCCGCCCGTTGGAGGGACGGGAGGATCTGTCGGGGAACCTCAGGGTGACCGCATCGCCCCGTGCTGCCCAGCAGGCTGGGCAGGGAGGGGGTCAGCTGGCTGCAGTCAGTCAAGCTCCTGGAACACAGGTATTTATTCATGCGCGCAGAGTGGCTGTCAGCTGAGTCATCGTCTAACTTTAACGCAGGCCGGGAGAGCTGCAGTCGCTATGAAATACGGGTGTAGGACTCGGGAATTCTTTATTCTTTCTCCTGTGTTCTGCTGTCTCTGGCCTAGCCTGTGCCGTTTCCGATGGGTTCTGCCAGTGTTGAAACAGCCCAATCGGTTTTCCTTTAGCTTTCGTTCGGATCGAGCGTTTGAGCATCAGTAAACGGAACAGAGGCAAACGCCCTTTCCCTGCATCAGGAAACACTTTATAGAAAAGTCTGGGAAGCGTTTGCCCTGCTCTGCTGTTTCAGGCTAACTTTTAAATTTGGGAAGAATGTCGTGGACCTTTTGTTCCCCTTCGGTTATCCTTACCCCTCGGGGAGCTGGAGAAGACAGCAGAGCTCTCTGCTGCGGCGGTTCTAGCTGTTCACTTTTGCTGTTTCACAGGTTCTGGTGTTGCCTTGATGTCTAACTTGGAGCAACTGCTGCGTGGGGTCTGGAAGCCAGAAACAAACGAAATTCTTCATATGTCCTTGTAAGTAGGTAGCCTGTCAGTTCTCTGTCAGACCAAAAATGGAATTTAAAGAACCATTCAAGACTGGATGCAAATTATGCAAACCTTCTAAAAAACTTCTTTATTTCTCTTCTAGCCCTACAAAGGCTAGTCTGTATGGCACAGTCCTCTTCACTCTGCAACAAACTCGCTGGCTGCCTGTCTCTGAAGCCAACCTCATCTTCTTTTTCACCATGTTCATGATAGTTTGCAAGGTAAGTTTACAGCGGGTTTGCTGCTAACAATTCTACAGAACCAGAGAAAGAGTACAGACTGAAATTGGGGGGGCTCACCTTCCTAAGCCACTATTGAAGCTGTACATGCGAGGAAAGGTGAACAGAACAGGGGGTAGAACGGGTAGGGGACAGATGAGTAGAATAGGGACTGGGGTAACTGCAGTGCTCCTTACTAGTTCGGATTTCATCGTTTGCGTGTGTGATCTTTAAGTGTTCACTGTTCCATGGCAGGTTTTCATGACGGCAACTCACTCTCACGCCTCACCTTTTGCGCCAGTGGAAAGCTTCCTCTGCCCAGTTCTCTTTGGCTGTTTTTCCAGCGGACAGACGAGTCATCACGAGGATCAGCATGCGGCCTCCCAGGAGGTCTCCCATCCTCCGCCTGCTCCTGCAAAGTCAAAAGAGGAGCTAAATGAAGGCACAAGGAAACGGAAAGCAAAAAAAGCTGAATAAAAAAGCAACCGCACAGTAAATAGGCCAAGAAAATTCTTCCAGAGCTGAGTCTCAAAGCTACCTGTGACCTCCTTTATCCTCCACCTCAGACTCCAGGGGAGAGGTGGAAGCCAGGACACTGCCAGGCGGGTCCCTGAATTTCATTTGTGCTCTCTGTGCTGCTGCTTGATTCTTGGGCTCTCTGTCTCTATTCTGATCAGATTTTCAGGGATTTGTAAGTGATAAGTTATTGCCAGTTCCCAAGCTGTCAGAAATTATGATGCATCGTTTTCAGTTGATGTAAAATCTTTCACTGTGTTTATTTATGAATGGTTTGTGCTCCTGCAGCTCCTAAGTTCCTTCGAGTTTTCATTGACTTTTTTGATGTCTACCAAAACAACAAACTGTTTAGACACAATCAATGTGGAAATGGGATTTCATGCTCAAGGAAATTCAGTGATCTCATATGAACCTGATCTAATTTTTCCTAGCTCCCACATCAGCCATATCTCCAGCTAACGTGACATTTTACATGCAGTGAGGACACTGACCCTGGTGTCCTGGCCAAACTCCATTTCTCTCACCTGAGTTCCCTCTGATTCTTAATGGACAGAACACCGTCGCTTTCTTAACTAAGTCTGTGTTTGCCAGAGCTTGGAAGCTGTGAAGCGCTCCGAGTGCTACGTATGGGTACTGTTATTATTTTAAACTGTCGAGTAGCGCTGCTGCACGTTGTTAATAAGCGTGTCCCACCTCAGACCTGAGCATATTTATCTAGGGAAGAAGCATGGTTCTGGTTTGTTCCTAATCCTGTGGGATACACGAAGGGTGTGTGAGTGTAAATAAGTATTTCTTACTATTTATTTGTAATTGCCAGTGCACCTAATTCATGGACCCGAAACTGGCTTTTTTAAAAACTTTGCATCTTTCTATGGAGAATTGGATACTTCCAAGCATGGTCCTAAGCCCCTGTCTCCGTGCTGGTTTGTGCTTCCAGCACGTGGAGGGCGGGGGCAGGTTTTGTGCATGTCCCTGTTCAAAATTGAAATTGATGGTTAATTTAGAAAAATTACTGTACACCACCAGATGAGAGCCAGTACAAAAGGTCGAATGATTGGTGGGCTTGGGTTTTGACAGTGCCTTAATTTTGTGAGTTTCCCTCCCCTTCAGTAGGAAACAGGAATCCTACCTGACAACTCCGCTCTCTGGTTTTGCAAATCCTGGTCTAGTGAAACCTGATGTATCATTAGCATGCACAAGACTGTAAATGTTGTGGGATGTCTGATTCAAGGGGAATTTTGTTTTATAAAAGCCATCAACAAATAAAAATTGTGAAGTGACTCTGATTGTCCGCTGGCACGTGAGGAGATACGCGTGTTTCTTTTACTCTCACCAGTTTCTTTTACTCTCACGCATTCCTTGATCTCCTTAAAGTCTCCTTGACCCAATGTCAAAATGATTCGAGCTGAAGAGAGCTCAGACTTTGATGCGTCCTACACGTATACCTGAGCGTGTTACAAATGGAAATAACGCGGTAAAAGGTCCATTGCTTTTCTTGTATTCTGAGAGTTTAGGGAAGGAAATAAAGAAACTTAACTTCCTTTGGCGTTCATACCAGTTGACTGTCTTTCCTTTTGTCCCTGTAAGAGGAAGGAGGACAGTCACCTGGGATGCATAAATATGCACACGCATATAGAACCACACACACACAATTCCAGCAAATGTAGATGGAGTTTCAGTATTTCTATTTAAAACTGAAAGAAATAAAAGCGCTTTGAACGAGTGTGAATATTTAGCGTGGTACTCTTAGCTGCTCCTTTTTAAGTGCCAGAGCCCGTGCTCTTCGGAGTCTTTTGGAGTTGTACCATAGCTGCTAACCGAGAAGAGATAGGAGAAAAATTCCAAGAGATGTTAAAAGTAAAGCTCTGTAGACCTTCAAAGTACCTTCTCTGGAATGGGATTAGTATTGAGAAGACAACTGCTGTAAAGAAGAGTCACAAATTTCATTTAGTGAAGCCTTTCATAGCGAGAGAGAGCGGAAACCTTTCTTGAATTTCCATGGCTCAGCGCTGGTGATCTTTGGTACAATTCCAGACAGTCCTTCATCCCCAGAAGCAAAGATGGATCTTACAAAAGCAGTGTATTTTAACCCTTGCTGCAGGGGCACTGGGCTTCACAGGGCTGCTTCTGCACCTCTGGGAAGCCCCGTATTACCTCTGCGTACGCTTCCTCCTTAAGACACTGCCCCAACCAGAATGAAAATGGAGCTGGGCATTTCCTGGAGGGATGGAGCACAGAGATGGGAGTGATGAGGAAAACACTGCACTGGTGGTCTAGGAAAGCCCGGAGCCCCAGTGTCTGTGGTGCTGTAGATGCGGTGCGAAGAGGCGGTGAGGAGCAGCAAGAGCTTTCGGTGCTGGCCCTTTTGGTGTGGGAGCAATCGTCCGACGTTCGTGATTTTTAAGATTTTTTCTCAACGTGCAGCCGGGTTGAGGTGATGGTAAACGTCAGTCCATCTGCCTGGCTCGCTCGTGAGGACCTACAAGGAGCTACTTCTGTTCTGAAAGGTTTAATTTGTCTCCCTCCAGGTTTATTAATACCCCTTAATTTATCAGAGCAGTTGAGAACATAAGTTGCATTGGAGTGTGGGATTTAAAGTCTCTGTATGACCCAACCAATGGACAAGAATGTCAGCGCAAGCCTTATGCATATTAAAAAACCTCCAGAACAAAACATCAGAACGTTTCATGTGGTTTAACCATTCCGCTCTCCCGTGACATCCATTCCAGTGGTACCAACAAACTCTGCTTGGGACCAGGATGGAACAGTAACTGAGCAGGCTGATGAGGGTAGGTATTTCAAGTGCTTTGAGAAATCCTGCCGTGTCCGAGTCCCATGCCATGCTGGCTGTGCAGAACGTTCCCAGCTCCGAACTCCACTGCAGCGCAGGGTCGGAGAGAAGCATAGCGGGGCTTAGACTGCCACGGGACAGACGTCATTCCCTCCAAAGATGTTCTGATCTGATAACTCCTGATACGAACTCTACTCGGGCGTAGCTAAATTTAGCAACATGTTGATGGATGGCTTTTCCTGTGTCCTGTTCTGAAACGGAATGCTCACATCTCCCTCTTTTTTTTTTTTTTTGTAGCAATTGAATGGGAGATTGAACAGGGTCTCCTCAATACCCAGGAGAGCAACCCAGGGGCTTTCATATTCCTCAGAAAGGCTGAGGATTCCAACAGACAAATTGGGCAAGGGACAAACAGCGAGCTGTTAGAAAAAGAGGACAATCTGGACAGTGAAGCAAAACAGCCGCTCCTCCCTTGGGAAAAATCCTGCCACACCATTACCTTTGCCTGTATTTTACACCGTAGCCTTCCCTATATTATTCCAGTTCCTAGCTGGATAAGGCCAGCTTATTTTACATACTGTACATGACACGAAATACAACTGCAGTAGCTCTCACAGGCCCACCACAGCCATGTTCTAAACCCCTTTTTTCTCTCTGCCCTCTTAGGAGCGAGTACAATACACACAGAAGTGTTGGCCAGGCTTCTTTTTTTGGTGCCTTCTTACCCGGAGGTCACGGGGAAGCGGTGCCGGCAGCGTCTGAGCTGGTGCAGTGTCTGTCCCTACCCCGTTCTCGTTCCGCCGTGCGGATTTCTCCAGTGGGCCTCTGCGCACAATGCTCAGGGATTCCTCAAAGGTAGGATTAGTCCTGCGGACAGACACAGTCCAGGAATAGATCTAATCATCCATCTGTTATGAACAAGATCCAAGAAACATAACAAATAAGCAGAGCAAGAAGGAGAGAACATCTATTTCTGCAGAAACAGGGTTTTGCCTGTGAGCTCAGAAAGGGCCGTTTGCCTTTGTGCTCAGTCACGCCCCAGGCCCATTCACAACTGCTCTAACAAACGAGGACACAGTGGGTCATTTCCTCGTCAGAACAACAGCAGCACTCGCTGACCTAGATATGTCGGAGGGAACCTCATCCTGCTCTTCGCACAGACTGCGGGGTTCAGACAGCGTAAGGGGGTTCCAGCTGGGGAAACACAGCATATGAGCAACCACAAAAGGTCTCTCTTCTGTCTGCGCCGTCAAGAGCGGCCTCTCCTTTCTGTGTCTCGTGGCGGGCGTCACAGTGATGGCACTTAGTTCTGATTACCGGCCGCTGGTGGATGGCTCAAGGCTTGTCTGGAATATGGAAGTTTTTGAGATGCTGCACGCCCTTCCTGGTGAGCCTTCTCCACTTTTCATGGTGGAAAGCTTTTTTCATAGCTGAAGAGAGCTCTGACAGCTTGGCCATCCTTGAGCTACAGGCACACAGACACCTCCTAGCTGCCAGCATTCTCCCAGCTGCTGAAAGCACTGAGTCTCCCAGTTTGCATACCCTCCTCTCATTTTACAGCTGAAGTGAGGTGTGTGAAAGCGTTTGGAAAAGGAGCCTGTGCTGTTTCAGCTGCTGTCTGCGCATCTGGAATTTGATTTCGGGCAGAGCGAGGTTTGTTATCCAGGATACGCGTATCAAAGAACAGCCCTCACATCACCTTCGTGTGGATGAGGGGCACGTGGCTGTGTACTCCTCCTCAGCTACAAAGGTATGGCCAGTTTTTAACTTAAAGTGTGCTGGAAGGACGAGAACTTCAGAAGCTACAGCCGCAGTCATGAAGTTTGCAGACAGAAAAGCTACCTCAGTCCTCGCTACTCCTATCCCTTTTGCCACCTCTTTATAGGTCAATGCCTGGCACCTGGAGACAGCAGAACTCATCCTCCAGATTTCTGGAGAGGTGTCAGATCCACGGATGTGTTCTGCACTGTTCGGCTCAAGGCTGCTGGTTACGACTGTGTCTGACGGAGGAACGCCGAGTCTGTGGAACAGCAACACCGGCCAGCTGAGATCCGAGTACCAGCTCTCAGGAAGAAACACCAACGTCCAGTGTTCTCATCCAGAAGCAAGGGAAGATGGTAGTGGGATTTAGCGGGGGATCTCTATCTGTTACACTATCTGTACACATCTATCTGTTCAACTTTCTTACAATATTTTCTTATAATATCCAGGTTTGCTGAGCCAGACAACAGATCTGGTAACCAACGGGCTCTCCTTCTCCGTTCTGAATAGAGCATCCTCCTCAAACTTCCACATCCTAGCTCCCAAACGGACAAGCGTAACCCTTTTCTATCCTGCTGCAGTTCACAGCTTTGCCCGATACCATGCAGACAAATTTCATTTCACTGCTCATCTATCCTCTTTCCTTCACAAGAGAAGCAGCTCAGCTACCCTAGCTTCATGTCTTTCCCTCGCCTTATCTTTGTGCAGATCTCTTCTGATGGAAACAGTCTGCTGGTCTTTCCACTGAACTCCAGGCAGGACGTAGCATGCGTCCCACCTCCAGAGCCACAGAAACCAGTCAACGACATGGCAATCAACAAGCAGGAGAAGCAGCTTGCCATGGCATGCGATGATTCAGTCCTCGTGGCGGATATTATCCCTGCGGATCCATGCCCAGTGATCGACAGGCCCGCCTACGCCTTTAAAACTCAGATCCCTGGCTCTCTGATTTCCAAAGCGGCTGTCCCTGCGGATTCCAGAGTCCTCTACGGCATGACTAGCGGGGACTTCTTCCTTTACGACTGCCCTCGGGACCAAGTTTTCCTTTGGAAGGTCACAGAAGCCAGATCCCTTGTTGGGAAAGCAGCCACGGAGAGCAGCGGGCACTCAGCAGATCTGAAGATTCCCTGCAGCACCTCTGGGACTCGGCGTTCTGTCAGCAGGAACAGGAGATGTGCTATTGTAAGGTACCACAGGAGTAAGACAGCGTCAGTAGTCGATTACCGACCGCCCCGAGCTGGCAGGGAGGATCCAGCTGCCAGGATTCCCAGCTCTCAAAGAGAACACCCACACCCTGTACGTCGCTGTTGGGAGCGACAGGCAGCAAGCTACTCTCAGCATCCAGGCCTGATTTTAAATCATCCTGACATGTAAGCACCGACACCTTGACAGCGTAAGTGAATCGGTGCTGTTAACACCGCTCAGACGCGAAACCCCAGCCAGAGGAGTTACTGATCTGCAGCTCATCACCGCTCACACAGCCGCTGTAAGCTAGACGACACAAACCAGTGAAGAAATGGGACTTCACAAGTTAACAAGAGCAACAGGGGGGATAAACTGGGCCAGCTCAGGAGAACCCAGTAGGGCAAAAAAAAAAAAGCAATGGAGGAGACTGGATGAACGCTGTTACTCTTTCACCTGACAAAACACAACAGACACATCGGAGCTACTCCTTTCCATAGGTGGAATAACGGGCTCTTGTACAGTCACACCAGGCTCTCCTTCCTGCGCAGCCTCACAAGCGAGGGCCTTTATTTTCTGATACCTCCCATCCTCCTCTGAGGATCACTCTTGTAAAAATCTTTATTTATTACCTCTATTCTTACGCACTGAGTAACCACTGAATACTGTTAAGGCATCTTCACTTCAACCTGTATTTACCCGCACCACAATCTGACCCCAACCATCCATTTTCAGCCCACCTCTCTCCTGAAGGGCACCTGCTGTGCTTGCGCCTCGAAGGACGATAAGTACTCGCACACTGGGTCGCTGGATCAGTCCGTTACGGTCTGGGGCGTTGCAAGCGGTGAGTAAGTGTGAAATGCTAACAGCTACAAGAAAGTCTGTACTCCTTCCTGTGAAATGGGCTTGCAGCATCCTTCGCGTTGTAAGGAGGGAAACACGTCACACAGCAACAGTCTGCACCGGTGTCAGACAGAGGCTATGAACTCAGAGGCAGCTGCATTAGCCTCGCAACTGGAAGCTGCAGTTCCAGCACATGGCACAGAAAAACCTTCTGGGCTCAAATATCAGCAGCGAGTTTCAGGGCAAAGCAGGAAAGGCCTCTGTAAGTTTCTGTTACGCACATACCCTACAATGCTCTAAGGAGAAACAAACAGCACGGCTTATTTCCCCCCCCCCCTCCTCCTTGCTCTCCATGCAACCCAGTTCCAGTGAGTTCAAACTGCCCCGTGACAAGGGACCATTTGACAGAGGTGGCACATTTTCAGTCCGGTCCCACTGCACAGCAAATTCCTTATTCTGAGCCTGGTTTCCACAGGCGCCTCGCTGGCTGTACAGCGCGTACTCACAACCGCTAACAGAGCTGTACCGGCTGCAGACGGATTTGTTGCAATAACAAGAGTTGGTTACACAATCCGTGAGGAGTTTCGCTGTCCTCAGACCACCCCTCGTCAGTGCAGCCCACTCGGGAACACTGCACGGTAAAATCCAGAGAGAAAGATGGGCAAAACTTGAACAAGCTACAGGACAACCAAGGAAATTCTTCTGGGAGCCTGATTCATAGCAAAAAGCTCTCCCAAACCTGTTCGGTGGTGTAAAAAGCAAAGACGAGTACGACAAACCAGCGCAGACACCCAGGACTGAGCTTGCAGGGTTCTGTTTCTGCCTTTTTGCGCTGGCGTCTCGGAATCTCAGCGCTGCTGACAGCTCCCTCGCTGTGGCCACTCCGAGTCCGCCCACACCCTGGCGCGCTGCTGCTGCTGTACCGTTGTACCGCAGTGACAACCGCGTGAGAAAGGTAAAAACGAAAAAAAAAACCCCAAAACCCGAAACCCGCCACTGGGTGGCCCGTAAAGGCCCCTCCCAGCCCGAGCCGCCCTACGGTTCTGTGATTTCACCCACCTACACCGGAGCAGGCACACAGCTCGGCGGGCACCGCCGATCGCGGCCCGCCCGAAGCCGAGGGGCAGCCGCCGGCGGGCACTGGGCACCGCGGCCTTCCCGCGCCCCACCTCGGCGCTCCCCTCCCCGGCACAGAGGCACCGGGGACTCGGGCGGCCGCCGCCGCCCCCCTCAGGGACCCAGTTCCAGCCCCGGTACCGCCAGCCAGCCCGCCCCGCACCCGCGGTGATCCCCCGCCCTCCTTCAGGCCGCTCACCGGGGCCGGGCCCGCGCCGCTCCCCCTCCCGCCGAGCAGCCGCCTGGGGCGCGGTTCCCGCCATGACCGGT
>JAAGAY010143106.1:0-22538 GCA_011801015.1 Ardeotis arabs | reverse complement strand
TTTTTTTTTTTTTTTAATTTTTTCTACTTTTTTATAGGCAAAGCTACATCCTCTTCCAACCCAGGTAGCCCAGCACCAGATTGGTACAAAGATTTTGTCACTGATGCAGATGCTGAAGTGTTGGAACACTCTGGGAAAATGGTGCTTCTCTTTGAAATTCTTCGAATGGCAGAGGAGCTTGGAGACAAAGTGTAAGTCAGTTCTAGAAATACTCTTAAGGACCTTATAAATATGTTAGTCTGGCAGTATTCTTCATTCAGTCTTCTAATGCTGCAGCTCAATTTGCTGAAGCAAACATGCATGCTACGTTCATTTATGTCCGAGTTTTCCCATACGTGTATGTACACCACCCAAGCCTTTCTCTGTGTTTAGAAAGGCTGTTTGTTTCAAAGGTAGTGTCAGAGTGAGGAGGGAAGAAAAATAAAGCAATACAATAGTTAAAATAACCTCAGAGGTGAATTTTGTGTTTCCCTGTTTGTGTTTTCAGCCTAGTGTTTAGCCAGTCCCTAATATCTCTTGATTTGATAGAAGATTTTCTGGAGCTGGCCAACAGGGAGAAAACTGACAAGGAGAAACCTCCGATTTATAAAGGTGAGTGTCACCTGAACAGTGGCAAAGCTAATAACTTGTACAAGTCTCTGTTCAGTCAAAAGGGAGTGGATTTGAAATCATTGTTTTTGTTAGAGGTATTGTATGTTCTGTACTATTCCTGAAGCTGGCAGGATTATTGGTCTCCTCTCCAGGAGGTCTCTGCTATCCCATTATGGACTCTGGCTTTGGATTTCATTCTGTATCATCCGTGCTTAATGTAGCCTAAGCAGATTAAGTGCTTATCATCTGAAAGGAGAGAAGGCATTTTGTTAAATTCCGTACAAAAGTGGTGTTGTATGCTGATGCGTGGTAAATTCTGATCCGTCCTACTGGGAGATAATGAAAGAAAATTAGACTACTTAAAACAGCGTGTCGAACATGCAAAATGTGAACGTTCATCTTTACGTGAAGTGTCAGCTTCTAGTATGCATTGATTGAAAAGTTCCTTTAAATCTGCCATTCCTTTCAAATACCTTATTTCTAAGTGTAAACACGTTGAACAGTTGCATAAGAGAAATGTGGCTTAGTGATACCAACACCGTCGTCGTCAGAGGAAGCTCTCCGGTATCTCTCTCTCTGAGATTCACTTTTTCTGGCTGTTGCTTCTTTAGCTTCTGAACATTTGTCATCCTCAGATGTTACGAGCTATCTGTATTTTATGGAGTTTGTGCCTTTAATCTGGGATAATGTTTTAAGGGATGAGGTTTTTTTTCATTTGTGGTAGTTCTTTTTTTGGTAAGCAATTCAGCTGTGTATCATAGCAAGATTCACCATACAGAGACCTTCCTGCCATAACTCAAAAATCTATTTCTCATAATTGGTTGTATTGAGCAAGGCTGTCTCCTAAAAATGCTGTTTTCTTTATCATTGATGTCACAGGGGGGATTATTTTGTGTGCATATACCTTAGTATATATCTTGGCCATCATATACCTTGATGGCCAAAGAAAATGAAAAGTTACTTGTGAATTGAGGAGAGAAGAAAATCTTCTATCACCTGTAATTATTTTTGTTCTTCCTCTACATGTGGCAAGAAGGCCATAACTCACAGGCTAATTAAACTCAGAAAGATTTTTCTACATTTCAGTTCCAAAATTATTAGATCTTGACTATTGAAATCTCCTTTTGAGCAGATACTTCTGAATGCTGTTTGTATGGGAGAGGCTGACTTACGCTGATTGTGTAACATGAAATGACACGGATCAAATAGAAAAGCACAATTAGTTCCGAGTTACTTTTTAAAATTGGCTCCAAGTTAAGACATCTCTACAAATGTTTATATACAAACTTACGGATGATCATAGTAATCACAAATGAAACTGCTGTTATTTTCTGTTGTGTTACATATTTCATATTTTGTTACGCAAGCTTCACTGCATAATTTTCAAGGCGTGTCTGTGGCAGGCACTTGTATCCTCCAAAATGTTCCCCATCTTGAATAACCTATAGTCTTCTCTTGTTTTAAAGTGCCAGAGAATAGTGTATTTTATGTTCCATATTTGGTTTTTTAATTATTTAGAGTTGTGTGTATCTAGTATTATCAGTCTGGTTACTTAGGCAATCAGCATTTTAATAATTTGACTGTGACACTTCTAGGTGAAGGAAAATGGTTCAGAAACATCGATTACTACCGTTTAGATGGTTCAACTACAGCTCAGTCAAGAAAGAAATGGGCTGAGGAATTTAATGATGAAACTAATGTGAGGTAAGATCTCTGCTGGTATATATGCTTGATTTTCCTCTTTCTTTCTTTTGTTCCCTATTTCTTTATTACTTGTATGAGCTTAATGACTTCTTCAGGCTGGGCAAATAGATACCACAATGTTGTCAGGTGCAGAACTTGCACCAAAAATACGCAACAACAACAGGCTTCTGGTTTCCTGAGAGAACCTCCATTTGAACTGATCAATACTCGTTCAGTGTTTCCTTGCTCTTTTCATTCTTGTTTAGATAATAAGCAATTTGGATCACAAACAGTCCTTTTATTGTAGTTACTTAAAAGGATGTAAGGACGTAGGAAGGTCAGAGCCCGGCGGAGTCTGGCCAGGGGACAGCAGTCACTTGGCCAGGCAGAAGCGTGGAGCTCCCTTAGCTGCCTCCAGCATTGTCTCCCAGCCGTCCACTGTTCATACAAGTTGGGACTTCCAGGTCTGATTTGGATAGGTAGGCACACACTTGTACAAGTTTAAGGAGGGTAAGGAGCGTCCCCTTCCTAGATTTGTTCGAAAAATAAAATATGTAGTTATGTTGCAGTCATTTATAATGCACAGAAAATAATTTTTTTAAAAGTTAAATGGAACAAGTAAACTAGTTTAGTGCTAATGCTCTTAAATTCTGTCAGGTGTCTGTCAAGAGCTCGTTTTAAGTCGAACCGGAGTGTGGTGGTATTCAAAAAAGAGCAGATCTATCAAAGAGACAGTGTCATTCGAGAGTTACCCTGAAAGTTTGCTCGCCAGGAAACAGTTTCAGTAGCATGGGATGTGCCTGTTTAAAATTATGGTTTAACTTGATATAACTAATTTTATTAGAGTTTGAAAATGCAAAACCAGGATTTTTTTCTTGCCCACCAGTTTTTGTTAACAGTTGGTTTGCAAAAGGCTTAATCTGTATTTCTGGGAGTGTTTGTTTTGCTAAAAGTGGTGTCCTTGGACAATCTGCAGCTGTTTTATGGTGTACTTGTAAAATCTGCATCTGGTTTATGCTTAATACAGTATTTTAAGGAAGTTTTCGAGCTATTCCAGTGTATGAACAACTCCATAGTAACAGAGCAACATGGGAACAAGAATTGTTTTCCAGAATATTAAAATTTTGCAACTTTTCTCTGTTCCAGAGGCCGCTTGTTTATTATATCGACTAAAGCAGGTTCCCTCGGAATTAATCTCGTGGCTGCTAATAGAGTAATCATCTTCGATGCTTCTTGGAACCCGTCGTATGACATCCAGAGTATTTTCAGGGTTTACCGCTTTGGGCAGAACAAACCTGTGTTTGTGTACAGGTTTTTGGCTCAGGTAGGTTTCTGTCTGATAGTTTTGGTGATATTCTGGTCCCGCAGTCAAATTTGTAGAGTTTAACTGTTTGAACTGTAACTTCTTGGACTTGTGGTGAAGTCTGTCGTGGTCCACACTGACCCAGTCATCTGATACCAGCACTTGGCCGCTGAAAAAGCTCTTGAAAGATTGGCCAAATAAATAACAACTGAAATTATTTCCTGTTATGCCCACCTTGTCTGACACTTTGCGTATCACAAATTCTGGAATTCTAGTGATTCACACATCCAGCCTCACAATAGCGTTCTCAGCTTTTTTAACTTCACACCGCTAAAAATTCTGCGTTGACTAGACTGCACGGAGGATGGCTGTCGTTAGGCAATAACTTGCTCGGTGTAGCTGTCTTCTACAGACCCCTGGCCTGAGGGCCCTCAGGGTCCAACAGAACAAAAACACAGGCAGCTAAAGAATTTTTTGTTAAAAGGCACCCAGTTATGATTTGAAAAGTAGTATCACACCCTGTAGATATTAAAGATGTGTAGTAATTCTGATGATCACTGATGTGTGCCTTTTTAAAGTATAATGCCATTATTTCTGTTAGGAAATATCTTGCTTTATCTTTCAGTTCTTTGGGTGTTACAGAGGAGACTGTAGACCTTCTCCCAGTAACAGTACTTCACTCTTGATCAAGTTGTTATTTATGTGCCAACTTAAATAGATTACTTTTTGAAACGTGCTACTGTCACACATGGGTTTTGTTTTGTTTTTTTTTTTTTTCCCCAGGATTCAGTCTATTTTTGTAATTTTCTGTGTGCACTTTTGAACTGTTGATATCATTTTTAAATTACGATGTTCAGAACAGGCTGTGCTGTTCTCACTCATACTTCTCATAGTCATCATCTTTTAAAAAAAAAAAAGTGATTTTCCTTTTTTCATCAAGGATCTAATTTTTTCATAGGCAGCTGTGATAAATTAGACTTCACTGCTTCCCTGCGCCTCTCCTCTCCACCCCAGTGTTATGGTATCTGTTTTCCTTTTTACAGCAGCAAAATAAGGTACATGCTGTGGAAAGTGGCATTTTTTGGTCATAATCCTACTTTGGAGAATTGAAGTAAAAACAGATCTCTTCAAAACACTACTGAAAAAATACATTTTTTACTCTAGTCAATAGCTAGATGACATCTGTCACATACACAATTCATACTACTTTGTGTTCACTTCCAGGAGGGTTTTGGTTTTGGTTTGGTTTGGTTTTTTTTCCCCTCAGCAGAAAAAGTGCTTTCAGGTAACTTTGTAGATATTGGGTCAAAGAAACAAGAAAGATAGAGTGCTGTTACGTTGTTATTCTAGCTCTTTTATACCTAGTAATTTTTTTTTCCTATATGACAAGAAGATCCAGTATTTGTATGAAAGTGAGTGTCTTCCTTTTTTAGGGAACGATGGAAGATAAGATCTATGATCGTCAGGTAACAAAGCAGTCGCTGTCTTTCCGGGTTGTCGACCAACAGCAAGTGGAGCGTCACTTCACTATGAATGAGCTGACAGAGCTGTACACTTTCGAGCCAGATTTGCTGGATGATCCTAATTCCGAAAAGAAAAAGAAGAGAGATACACCGATGTTGCCAAAAGTAAGTTGATGCAGGTCACTAGGAATTATATGCTATAAAAATAACTTGCATCTGTTTAAGGACGTGGGGTATGGATCTTGGAAGGAGCAGAGTGCTGTGTTTTCACTTCGGAGCAGTGTTTTTCACTTTGAAGGGAGGTGAGTAGCAGGTAACACAACCAAATATGTAGTTCATATAACAGATGGTATAATGAGCTAGATAATGAGTTTCCCTTCAGTGTAATTGACAGTATAAGAAAAAGATACTTGGTTAAAAGACAGAAATTTTAAATCAAAAGAAACAAAAATACTTTTTCACACAATTGGAGTGAATAGAAGTTGTACTGTGGGGAAACTGGAAGCCAAGAATCAAATGACCATCTGAAGTAGGTGCTGGTGATGCCTGGCGTTATCTCAGTTTGTGGTAACACACCTGTGGGGTGACACTGCGCTCCAGGATCTGGTTTTTACCTACCTAGGTAAGAGTTCCTCAGAGTCACACTCATCCACGCTCTCCTTTGCCAAGCCGTTTTGGTTTTTAGTTCCTTGTTTGGCTCTTCTTACGGGCACCACTAACAGGGATACAGTAGAGGCAGGGGAAAAGTTGCACTTAGTTACTGCTTAAGTGAGGAAAATTGGACAAGCTAAGAGTTTGTCATCTGTTTTTAGTGTTGGCCGTGCTAGCAGAGACCAGTGACGTTTTTGCGGACAAGCATTTACACAGCTCAGGGAGAAGGCTGCTGTTTTGTACTGGTGAGATAGTACAAAGTAGTGATGTCAGAGCTTTTTCCGCCTTGGCGCTAAGTGAACTGTTAAGATCACAACGGCTTGTTTTCCCTGAGGTCTGCCTACACCTGTTTGTAATGGATGTGGCACATGTAGGAGTGGTTCATTGTCACTGCTCTGTGTAGTAGTGGCTCAGTATGCCATGTGGTACTTAGGGAACTGAAGAATTTACTGACTGAATTTTAAAATAAAATCTAGAACTTTTACAGTCAGGCAGGAGTAAGCTTCAGGGGAAAGAATAACTGGTTTGGTTATTTTATTCTTTTTTTCCTAGTTGGTTTGGATTTAAGATTAGGCCAAGTTTTTGTACTTTATCCAATTTATATTCTTTATGTGGTCTGCTGAAGGCTAATTCGTAATCAAGCTGTTGTGCAATTATCTTTGCTTCTTACCAGGTGAAGAGCTCATGAACAGGAACACGTAAAAGTGCAGCCTGTAGTTAGTTAATTGGTTGCATTTCTGAGTTACTGCTGAGTTAGGTCATCACACAGTGTCTGGGTGTGGGGAGGGAGCTTTGCATTATGTAGATCTATTAATTTCCACGGAAAAATGGTGTGTTTTCCATTCTCAGCTATCTGTAGACCAGTATAATACACTAAAGTGTGGTCAGGCGTCCCGTTGGCGTTCTTAGCTGTTAAGCCATTCTCTGAGACAGTCTGTGAGACCACCTACGGCGTCCGTGCAGCTGCCGGCGGATTTAGGAAGTGTTAGCGCTGGAAGGGTTACTCACTCTTACACATGCATTTTAAAACCCTTGAAAACAAACTCTAAGGACTGTATCTAATCTCTTTTTATTACAGTGTTTCTCACTGTAAGCAGTAAATTGTAGATAACTGAAAATTTTATTCTCACTTTTTACGATGTTGTGTATTTTTGGTTTGGAAAATTCATTTTTTTTCCCTCCTGACACATCTTCCTTTAGGCTGTAATTGATAGTACTTATTTTACCTTTCTTACATTCTTAGTTATTTTGTGCCACATGCGTTTACGCTTCCACAGACTCATAGCCAGTGCCTCACCGTTTGCTGCTGCAGCTTATTTTTAAGAAAATAAAAATGGGTCGAAAACCTATGAGGCGTTATGTTTATTCAAAGCATCGATCAATCCAATGCAATCGATTTGTTTTGAAATTTACTTGTTTTCTTTTACGATCATAAGTCAATTAATGAGGTATAATGTAAAAGAGAGTTTATCAACTCCAAACTGATTTTATCATTCAGTTTTAAAGATTAAGTTCCGTATTAATTCCCTTCCAACCATCAGTGTAAGGTTTGGGTAAGTTAAGTTGAATACAAGCTTTTAACCAAGTCCCTGGCTGTCGATAGAGCAAATCTGTGTGCTGGAATTCTCTTTGCTCTGAATTTAACAGTGAATTGGGGGTCTTGTTTTTAAATCAGTGTGATTTATGACTGGGCTGTTTGGGTTTTTTCAAGTAGGTTCTCTCAGACTCTTTTAACACTCGGCTCCCGAAGGATTGTGTGCTGGGGTAGACTTGGCTGGTGTGTAGCTGAAGTTTTTTCAGCCCACGTACTGGTAGCGCGACGCAGGGGTACGTCCCAGCGCGATACGTCTCTCAGAGCAGCGTAGATGAGGTAGGAGCTGCACAAGGACAAAGCGGGGGGACGCTGCGTGTCCCTGGGAGCGGGCACTGCTGCACCCTCTGCTCTTGCTCATTGTGCCCCCGATCAGCACGTTCGGTGGGTCAGAGCCGCACGCACGTTTTTATGTGCAGTGAACACTTGGCTCCGTTGAGGTCATGTAATGCAGATTGGAAAAGCAGATTAACTAATAGTTCGGATTCGGTTGGGTATAGTATATCATCACTTTACACTGCCTCAGGACACAGCCAGGGCATGGGTTTCACTGTAGTTCCATACTAGGGGACAAGTTTGTGAATTTTGGAAAGCTGTTGATCTCAGAATCAGAAGAATTTGCTGCTTATTTTAATTTATTTTTATTTTTAACCTTGGTATTAAATGCTCAATTGGTTGAGAAAAACTTGTTTATGAATTAAAACATAACCAGCATTCCTTCATGGGAGATTTCCTTTCTAATACATGGCGTTTAATTTCCATCAGGATTCTTACAAGACAAACCTTTTTTTAAAATACAGAACCTTTTTTCAGTATCTCTTCATTTTTTTCATCCATCACCAGGATTTCATCTTAAAGCTTCTAAACCAATTGATAATCATTGTTTGTCAACAAGCTAAACAAATGAAAAGGAGTATTTTGTTTGTCTGTAAGGTGGATTTATTTTTTTCATTGTAAAATTAAACAAACTAAATGGCCGTACCTGCCGTATCCCCGTTTTCAAGCTCCATCATTAAAGTTAATGCAAAGTAAAGTTTAGACAAAGAAAGGCAAACAGGCAGTTGGATGTAATTTAAACCACGTTTTGAAGACTGTGTTGGCTGAGTGAGCGTGGATTATATTCCAGTATTGTTTCCCATAATAGTGTTACCATGGAAATGAGTGCCTGTGCCTGTCCGGGAGCCCTGCGCACCCCGACGCAGAGCTATGGTGTGCTGGGAGCGCTTTTATCGTCTTAGCTTGCTTTGGTAATTCCTTCTTGACTTCTTCGCCCACTTCCTCCAGGTGTTTTCATCATCTCCTGTTAGCGCATCTCTCCTCTCTCTGCCTTTCCTTCCACCGCCCCAGAAACAGCGCTGTTTGTTCTTCATGCCTGTTTCTCACGCGGATGTTGCGTTGAATATTTTGTTGGGAAGCTGGCGATGAAAGCACAGGTTCAGATTTAGAGAGACCAGGCAGTAGAAGGATGAAACAAGACCAGCTTATGTAACTGCGTAACATAACTGAGTTTTAAACACACACAGAAGCAAACTGTTGTGACAAAACCACTGCTCAGGACTTCCACACGCAGCGCCCGGCGGCGCTGCAAAAATGGGTTTGCTTGTGGGTACGAGCCGTTCTTTCCAGTCGTCGTTCCACCTAGATTGTAAAACGTCAGGGTAGGACAGTTTCTGTCGCTGTGTGAACAGATGCCTCGCAGAGCAGTGGCGTGATGTGGAGTGGGTCTGGAGATATTCATCTAATTCTACAGCAAAAAGTGTGTTCAGTGTATTCACCGTAATTCGTTTCAGGAGCGGAACCAGAAATTGAAGGAGAGAATGTTTTGGTATCAGGACTCTTAGACTGAATGCTGAGGTGTATTGGAGCTTTCGTAATCCAGCGAGCTCTCAGTGATACAAGTGCATTTGAAAAACCCCAAACCCTGTGTTCAGGAATTCTCTCCAAGAGGGGACTCGTGCGGTACAGCACGAGCAGGATTTAATAGTCTCTCAGAGAGCGTTTTCCTTCATCCTTTGCAGCATTACCGTTATTTTAACACAAAGAGGCGGCGTCTTTGAAAAACCGTGGAGACTGGAACGTTAACTCAGTGCGAATGAGGACGGCAGAACCGTTGCTACCTACCCTGAAATACCAGCTTTTCACATGCCTTTTCTCTATCTATTTTTATATCACTTTTCAGTTGAGATAATGATCTGTCATAACGTGGCGTTGTAGTCCAGACAAAGGCAGTAGCAATATTTCAGTTAGCAGCTCCTCTGCTTTAATTTGTCAAGGAAATACTCAACGTGCTGGTAACTCCGCATTTCAAAACCACTCATAGAACTTCTGTGTAACTTTTTGTATTGGAAATTTTAGACTTATTAAAAAAATACAGATACATGTATGTACAATTTCTGTATGCCTGTGAACAAAACCTTCACAGGAGTTTCCCATTATAAAGGACATTGTAAATATGTAAATACGATGTGTCTCTGCAGAGTTTGAAGAAGGCAGCCTTTTCTGTTGCACGCTGATGGACGGGCGATGGCCCAAAGTGCTGCTCAGTGTTTAAATCCCGGAGAGGCGCTCTCTGTATTTTACAGACGCGGATTATTGATAGGTCCTCGCGGGCACCCAGCCTAAGCAAAGGAAAAATCATTGAGCGCATTCCATTCTTTTTAGGTTCTTAAACCGCATTTATTGTTGTGGAATCTGAGTGCATTCCTGTGGTCCGTTAAGTGATTGGACTGTCAGCTCTGTAACAGATTGTTAATCCATTACCCTCCCTCTGAGGAAAGTTGGACTTGAAAATTATTTTTAAATTTTATTTCGCTGTGAAGTGCTCTGAGCTGCGATCTGTGAAATTGGCTCAAAGCAGTAAGTTAGGCAGGCACAGAGAGTAAATCCGGTAGAGCTGCTGAGTGGCTTCTCATTTTGTCATCTCTTCATTTGAACAGGACACCATCCTGGCAGAACTGCTTCAGATCAACAAAGAGTATATAGTTGGGTATCACGAGCATGATTCGCTCCTGGACCATAAGGAGGAAGAGGAACTCACTGAGGAAGAGAGGAAGGCAGCCTGGGCGGAATACGAAGCAGAGAAGAAGGTAAAGCTGTCTAATCAGGTTTACATCTATGAAATAACCTTTCCAGATTTAAGTACCACTTACTTACTCAGTTTGTTTGGGGAAAATTAATTTTCTTGTAGGTAAAAAAATGGATGTGTAAAGCAAATTTTGACATACAAAAAGTGGAGATGCCATGTCGTGTTTGCTCTTTCAGTGCTGGTGTTTTGTGTTTATTCTATTTGTTACTTTCATTTAAAGGTTACTTTTTCCTTCTACACACACCTTTTTTTTTCGATTTCATAGTAAAACTCAACTGGTGTCCTGTACAATAGCTCTCTTTTGCCATTTGAGGGAAATTTCTAGCTCCACTGAAGGTATACAATTGATTTCAGAATTTTTTGTTGTGATCCCACAAATGTGCAAGCATCTCCCAGAAAGGACCTAAAAGCTTCCTTCCCCCCCTCCATTATTTGCTGTGTCTTGTTTATTTGATACTTAAGCAGATGGTAGAATGAAGAAAACTGGAAATTGGCTGCAGGTTTGGGATTTTTGTACTGTAAAAGGAATGTGATAACTTGGTGTAACTGGAGTCTAACAGCAGAAAGTTCCTGGAAAGGCAGAGTTTGGTGTTCAGATCCGATCAGTCACCTGAAAGTACAAAAATTGGATGTACAAATTGCCCCTGACCGACTCGAGTGAAGAAATGACGAATGAAATGGAGCACTGGGGGAAGGTTTTGTAAGAGGGAAGAAATAGGAAGCTGGAATTCAGTAAGCACTGAAGTTGCCCTGTGAGAAATCCGTATGGGAGAGGAGCTTTATGTTCCTGCTCATAAATTATGCATCTCACCTCCTCAAAATCTGGTTACAGGTCTTTAAGGGCTGGTCTTCCTGCGTATGATCATGGTAGATGTATATATATAATTTCATGGGTTATTACAGATGACCATGAATTAGCAGAGTTACTAAAACCCAAGTGCATTTTGTGTTTTTAAGGGCTTGACTATGCGTTTCAACATGCCAACCGGGACCAGTATGCTTCCCACAAATTTCAACTCCCAGACACCGTATATTCCTTTCAATTTGGGTGCGCTGTCAGCGATGAGTAATCAGCAGCTGGAGGTGAGTAGCCATCTGTAGTGTCACGTCTCTGCCTGGCTGTAAGCGTGCGCGCGTTTTTCTGTCACAAGTAACGGGGAACGTCATTGCTCAGGGGTTGGAGCACAGTTGTCTTACAGAACCTACCGGTGGCTGCTGAAGAACTGAAACCCTCAAACAAAGTGTGCAAATTAGGGAGATCTGTGTTGAATAACACACCATACCTGCCAGAATTATGCTAAAATGGATAATTAGCGTAATAGATAGTATTTTGAGCACATCAAGTGAGTTGAGACTGTGAATCACAGAAAGTTTGCCTGAGTAGAAATGTAGCGCTCCTGTGCCGGTCTGAAAACCTTTGGGTGCAAAAACAGCTTTTTATAAATACTGCTCACTGTGCAAATTAGCGGATTTGTACGTGCTGTTCAGTCACTCTGTGCTGAAATTCAGTTGTGTGGAAGCTTACATCAGTGACTTGTGCAAATTGAGAGAAAAAAATAATTAAAATCTAGGTCCACAGGGCAAGGATGAAGAAAACTTAGAAAAGCTTGGCAAAGAAATGTGTTCTTTGTATCTGTGCTTTAGCGTTAATTTTCTGATGTTTTCTCAGGACCTTATAAATCAAGGAAGAGAGAAAGTTGTGGAAGCAACCAACAGTGTAACTGCAGCACGAATTCAGCCCCTTGAAGACATCATTTCAACCATAGTGAGTGCAGTGGGTGGCTGCGGGTTTAGATCGGGAGACGGGAAAACGTTAAACGTCATCAGGCAAAGAAATTACTCTCATACATGGTCATTCGGCTAATTAGTTGCTTTATTAATGACTGTAATTTCCAGTTTGTATTGACCTTTATCCCTACAGCTTGCAGTCACCCTTAACGGTATCGAAATGACATAGAGCTGTAGATGACTAGCGGTTTAGATCCATTAATTATTTGCCATGAAAATGCTGGTTTTCTACAAACAAGAATAATAACTATACACAAATAAGATGTATTTCCTGTATCTTGTCCTTATCTGCTTTGGGCTGCCACATTTCTTACTTGCTCCCAATCATCTAGAAGTGTATTACCTTAATTAGCAGTTAGGAGAACGAGTAACTCAGAAGTTCCGATTCTGGTGAAGCATAATTTTGCCTTTACTGGGAATTGGGCTGTGTTTTAACTCTTGATGTAACTCTGAACATAATGCAAGACCTCAGTTACCGTTACGCTCTTGTTAAAATGACGTGCCAAGGAGGTTTTGGTGTTTTTCCTTTTCAGTGGAAGGAAAACGTAACACTCACCGAGAGCCAGGTACAGGCCCTGGCGCTGAGCAGGCAGGCGAGCCAGGAGCTCGATGTCAAGCGCCGAGAAGCCATCTACAACGACGTCCTTACTAAACAACAGATGGTAAAATATCTTAATATTTCTTGAGCAGCTGTCTGTGTGTGAACTGGGACGTTGAGTGTGGACTTAGCACGTGGATAAAACAGCAGTTTATGCTGAGGTACATGAACACTGTGCTTAGAGTGTTGCAGTGGGTCAGGTATTTGGTGGGAAATCTGCTCTCCGTCAGGAGACGGTGACTTCTGCAGCGCGTGGGATCGCATTGCCCAGCCTCATCCAAGGAGACTCCGTGAGAAGTTAATTTAAAAAAAATACTCACCAGATTTTTCTGTTGAAGTAGTTTGCTTGAAGGTCACGAGGCTTAAAGAGAAATCTGATTCCCAGAGCTCAGAAAGCAACTTGCAAAACACATCTTAGAAAGTATTGGTAATTTTTTTTTTTTTTTTTTTTAGTTTAGAATGATTTTGCAAAATCTGAAAGTTGCCCAGATTATGTCGGTGGGGAGAGTTTTCTCTTAGGCAAACAAACATTGAGTGACAGTCCGCGTGCAGGCCTTCCAAAGAGAAGATAGATGGTACCCGACAAGCGCTGGTGTAACCTAGACCTGGGAGTCATTTCACAGTAGCGTGCGTGTTGCCGCAGCAACTCGCCCGAACGCTGCGCGCAGTACAATAGGCAAGTCATCAGGAGAACTTCGCCCAAAATGGTGTTACTAAATGGTTTCCACAGCCATCGCTGGGAATACCATCCCATTAGTGACGGTGGTGGCAGCGGTGCTTTTTCCCCTCAGCCGTGCTGTCCCGAACAAATTGATTTTCACTCTGAACTTGATACTTGCAGCGGCGAGCCGGGCCGCGCACTCACCGCTCTGCTTTCCCCCCGCAGTTGATCAGCTGTGTTCAGAGGATCCTTATGAACAGAAGACTACAGCAGCAGTACAACCAGCAGCAGCAGCAGCAGATGTCCTACCAGCAAGCAGCAATGAGTCACCTCATGATGCCAAAGCCTCCAAATTTAATCATGAATCCTTCCAACTACCAACAGATAGATATGAGAGGAATGTATCAGTCAGTGTCCGGCGGTATGCAGCCACCGCCGTTACAACGAGCGCCACCCCCAATGCGAGGCAAAAATCCAGGGCCTTCCCAAGGGAAATCGATGTGATTTTGCACTAAAAGCCTAAAGGATTGTTAAAATCAGAGAAAGAACTTTTATTTTTTTAGGAATCAATGGCCTAACAGAACTCAACTGTAAAAAAAAAAAAAAAAAAGAAAAAAGTTTGGTTGATCCCCTTAAATGCCATGTCCCATGTTAGCGTTTCAGCTTTGTTTCAGTAGGATCTGATGTTTTCCCTGTTGTCAGTGATGTTGCCTAGAATCTTCTTACATATGTTGAGTACAGGAGATAACAAGTTGTTTTCAGTGAAAACAAGTCCTCCCGTAACAGTAGCATCTCCACAGGTTTCCTGTCTAAACTCCTATGCTTGCTTTTCGTAGCTGCGAAGCCGTCGTCGGGCTTGAGAAGCTTAGGAAGGAGCGCAGGGCTGTAGGTGTCAGTATACCATGTGTGAGTTGTGAACAGCTGAGTTCTTGATTAGAGTTGATTCCTCAAATTATGGAATACTTTTCTGCTTACCCGTTGCTTTCTGTTAGTGGGAATATCCTACCCGAAATAGTCCAGTTTACTTTTGACTGAGGTCTGGACTCGTACGAGATCATCTGTGCCGAGTGAAACATAGGAACCGAAAATACTCTTAGAAACAGAATTGAGTGCAATATTCTGAAATACTACTGCTCTGAAACTTCCGAGTCCTGCAGTTACGTAGAAACTGTGTACAGCCTTAAACAGTGACTCGGGGAAGGGGATTGTTCTTCCCGAGTCTTCTGCCATTTTTTGTGTTCAGTTTTGTGCGATGGAATAACAAATGGTGATCTTTAGAGCTGGAGATGTTTTTCCTTCACCCCCTGATTTACTTTCTGCGGAGTCCAAGACAAAGTACCTTTCTGCTAACTCCTTCCCGCTGGTGCTACTGTCTCTTCCCATTGCCGGCAATGGGGGACGGGCCAAGAAAATTCAATTCCTGGTATTTTGGGGGTTAAAATAGCGACGGTGGCCAGGGTCAAACCCTGCCAGATAAACAGCTCCAAAGTGGCAGAGCTATTGCTGACCTAAACCTGGTACAAAGAAAGTGCTGTAGCAACTTCCAGAGCTGCCAGACCAGCGAGGTAACTTTTCCTCTAGGAGATGAGAGTTTTGGGGACGCACTCCTCCCCGTTCGCTTTCGTTTGTGTGAAAACATGGGTCAGCGCACAAAGAGCTTGCTGGGGTTTTTGTTTTTATGTAGAGCAGAGAGAAATTTCTGGTTTATTATATATTGTTAGCACTCTCTTCACCCACACTTCGTTTGTGTGTGAAGAGCTAATTAAATACAAACAGGGCTTTTCTTTGAATATAGTTTGGTTGGTTCTTCCCCGCCCCTGTACAAAGTTTGTAATCTGGGGGTAAAAGTGAGCGACAGAACGTTTGAGGCAACGGTGCATCGACTGCGGAGAACTCTGGAGACGTGAGCGGATGGAGGTGTTTGCTCCAGGTCTTGCTGGACTCTTCTGACTTGCTGACGTGAACTAAAATTGTTTGAGTTTCTGGAAAGTTTCTTGCAGGAGTTTGAGTTCTGCCCTGAACGGACAAGTGGTTTTTGCATCTAAATACGCAAATCTTACGCGATATTTCGTTTTGTGATTGAAACTGGGTTTGTGATCTGAACAGAGTTTGTTTGATCTGTTGCAAAACCAGCTGACAAGTCGCTGTCCTGGACTCGTTTCTTACGCGATACCACAGAAGAACCTCAGTTGGTTCCAGAGCTTTGCCAGCTCTGGTGTTAAGTTTAATTTGGGGAGAGGGGAGCAAAAAGAGACGTGTTCACCCAAGAAACGAAATGTGAGACTTTGAGACAAACGTTTGAAGGCAAATGTACTCTGGGCAACTCTCGCCGATATTCCTACGTCTCGTGAATCAGAGAAATACTTTCTACCAAACCTGGGAATGTTCAGTGGAGTTTTACAGTAACTCAAAGACTTAAATGTGGAAGTTTTAGGCAACATTTAAAGGCACATTTTTTTTCATTCTGGACAAAACTACGGCTAACAGAAGACTAATGCATAAGAAGAAATGGGAGATAAGCGTTGAAATAAAACGCGGACCACTTTGCGTACATGTTTCTCACTTGACATTTTAGCTGCATAACGATGTGCTTTGAGTATAACATCAAGCTTTAACCAATATTTAAAGACGGAACATACATCAATAAGATAATAAAAGGCTCATTTTTATATTTGTTTTAGATGTTTTAACTAGATGAAATGGCTTCCGATGACGAATAAAAATGTTGCTTGTAATACAGTTTTGCCTGCTAAATTCTCCACATTTTGTAACCTGTTTATTCCTTTGGATGTAAAGCGTTTTTGCTTAGTATTGTGATATTGTATATGTTTTGTCCCAGTTGTATAGTAATGTTTCAGTCCATCAACCAGCTTTGGCTGCTGAAATCATACAGCTGTGAAGACTTGCCTTTGTTTCTATTAGATGGCTTTTCGGTTCTGTATTAAATATCTGAAGTGCTATAGAAAAGGTGTCACCTCTTCCTCTAAGGCTGTTTTGTAATATATATAAGGACTGGAAATGTGTTTTTAAAGAGAAGAAGCATTCAAGTATGACGATATACTATCTGTGTTTTCACCATTCAAAGTGCTGTTTAGTAGTTGAAACTTAAACTATTTAATATCTCATTTAATAAAGTGACCAAAATACATCAGCGTGCCTTGTGCTACATTCGCAGTAGAGCGTGAACTCTGCGGGGACGCAGGCTGAGAACGTCTCCGTTGAGAGCTGCGCTGAGTTTTAGCTCTCATGTTTTTTTTCTGCAGCGAGGAACCTGTTCCTGGATGTAGCCACAAATTTCATTTAGGGAAAAGTTGTGGCCCGGGTTTTCGGTGAGAGGAATTAATAGCAGCTCCCGCAGCCAGCCTGTCTGTCAGAAATGAAGAGTGAGCTGTCGCCCAGCGATGGTAAATTGTTGAGAGTAACCAATTTGCCTTTTTTAACCCCATAATTGTGCTTCTCCCTGGCTTGGTTATTAAATCCCACCCGTCGGGCAAAAAAAAAACCCTTTCCCACGCAAAATCACATGGCAATTGTGTTTTAAATCTGCCTCTACGCTCATTTTCTGTCCCCGAAGGTGTTCTGTGGCTCCTGGCCAGCGCTGCAGCGATGTCCTGCCCTGGGTGAGCGCTCGGGGAGGTGCAGACGCGGGCAGCTGCCGTGGAAATGGGCTGCTGTGAATGTAATCCAATGGTGCTGTAAGGGGCAGCGCGGGCAAGGGGGTTTAAATATCTCTGTCACTTTTAACTTTGTTTAGAACTTCCGTAAGGGAAGCGGGAGCCTTGTGCACGTGGCAGAGGCTGGATATTGGCCGCACAAAGCAGCCTGCAAGGTGCTCCAACGCTGAACAGTGTCAGGTGCTAAATCCTTACCCTGCGGGGTTTTTTGGTTTGGTTTTTGGTTTTTTTTTGTCTTTACCTTAAAAGCAGAACCACTCTGAGAAGGATAAATAAAAGCAAATTCATCAGTTTGAGCAAAAAGAGTTTTGGAGTTGGGTAAGTTTTTCAGCATTTACAGAAAGGCAGATGTCCTGAACATTCCCAGCTGGGGATGTTTGGGAACACGCTGGTGTTGCAGCATCAGCCACGGAAGCACGCAGCGTCTGAACTCCCCAGACCTGCTCAGGTGTTGCTGTAACCCCACCTGCAGCCCCTGCGCTGCCGAACGTACCCTGGAGCTGCGTCCTGGCGTAGAGCAGGACTCCACACGGGCGCGTCCGAGGGAGAGCCGTGGCCTCGGAGACGGTCTGGGTCTCAGGGGCGAGCACCAACCTTCCTCCAGCGATGGTGGGCCGGGCGCTCTGCAGGGACGGGTCTGGAGAAGCTCCCAGTCTGCCGTGTGCAGCTGGGATGAGTGGTTTGGCCGCCTGTGCGTGAGCTGGGTCACCCCTGCCACGCAGCCACTGCGCCGCGGAGATGCTGAAACCCATTTTTCATTTGGTTGCAGCTCCTGGACCGGCTGTGCCCGGTGAGGGGGTGGCTGAGGGCCGGGTGCGTGCGTGGGAAGGGCTGAGGCCCGAGGTGGGGATGGGGGGCAGGGGGCTCTGGGGAAGGCGAGCCCAGGGGGAGGTGGGGCCAGCCCTTGGGTCTGAGCTTGGCCGCTTTCGAGGCCTGATCTCAAACGCACCTTGGCTTCGTCTTCAATGACTGGCGCGCGCGAAAAGAGATGCTGAGTGTGAAACAGTAATTAATCCTTGGGGGGTTAGTCAAAGCCTAAGCCAGTGACAGCAGCCCCTTTTATAATTCAGTTGCACCTACATCCTTGGTATTTTCTGTGATGAGAATCTATCAGCTCCGAAGCAGTCAATGCTTTGGAAAAAAATAATAATCAAGTCTTATGCTCCCTATTGCATGGCTTAGTCCTCTCTGGTAAGTTCCTCTTTCTGCTGCTGTTTTTGCTGTTTGTTCTCCCCTGCTGACTGCAGGTGTGGTCTGTCTTTACCTGAAAAGCAGGATCAGGGGCTGTGTTTGCAGAGCTTCAGCCCCAGAAAGCGCTCTTCCCGTGGCGCTGCTCTGTGTCCCAAGGAGAAGGGCTGAAAGCGACACCTTTTTCCCCCCGTTTACTGCGGTGTTTTCAGACTCAGAGCTTCTTGTGTGTAAAGCGGCACGGAGAGGTGCAGTGGGGCTTCTGCGGGACCACGGCCTTTGCCTTCCCTTTGGGAGAGATTTTTCAGCTGGCCGTTGTAACTTTGAAGCGCGTGGAAATGACACGAGCTGAGATCCCAAACGCACATTGATGTTTCCTGCTGCTAACTCAGGAGAGAGTCTCTCAGGTCAAAGCATCACAAATGGATTTTCCTCTAAAACGTTCCGGGCAGGAGAGCCCCCACGGCCTGTCCGCCACCGCTGGAACAGCCACACCCCGGCTGCAGGGTCCATCCGCCAGCCCCGTAAAAGCAGCCCGAGCCCAAGGAGCAGTCGGCATTTCCAGCTGGATTTCGCGGGGCGGAGCGGCAGCTGGTGGGGTAGCGGCTGGCCGAGGTGACGGCCCGCTCGGCCGCGGGGATGGGCCCGAGAGGTGAGCGAGTCCTCGTGAAGGACCTGCCCATCGCTGGCTGCTCCCCGTGCCACGTGAAATGCGGCCGAGGTCTGCGGTCATTAATTCTGCTGCTGTGAAGCTCCCAGGTCAGTCAGAGTACGCGTGTTTTGTTGAACCAGAGCCAAACCCAGTCAATTCCTGCAGAAAGCCACCATTTGGTGGGATTTCGCGATGCTGAATTCCCCCTCTAGAGAATGTCCCACGTGGGAGCCGACAACAACCTGTACAAAGGGGCTTCCAGTCAATTCTTTGTGGCTCCTGTTGTTTGCAAGTAGTGGTTTTTTTGCACCCAGATTCTGAAAAGGTGTTTCACACCGTCCCTCGTACCTTTGCGGCAGGAGGCTCTGCCAAGGCAGCTCTTCAATTTGGGGATCAGACGACCGAGTCCATCGTGTTGCCCCCACGGGCCACATCAGCTCCCTTTCGAGCCGGTGAAAAATGTACTTGGCGTTGCCGAGATCAGGTTTTGGCCTTCATTTTGAGGAACAGAAGCAGGGTCTTAACCGCCAGGTTTATCTTCAGGGGCACTGGAAAGCCCTGGCTGGAGGGAGGCAGGATCACCCTGGGGCGCAGAGGGTCCCTCGAGGTCTGAGGGGTTTCCCTTCGCACGGGGGAAGGTCAAAAGTGCAATTCAGGACACTTTCCACGAGCGCCTGTGCTCCGGACATGGCAGCTGAGGAGGAGATGTTTCAGCAGTGACTCAGAGGAAAAAGGTAAATAAACACTTGTTATTTCAAACGCAGGATTAAATTCCTTCATGTCTGGATCATTCAAGGTAAAGCTTCTGTGATCTCGCCGTTGTGATCCGCAGCCCGTCGTCTGCTGGCTGCTGCACCCGCTGCCGGAGCGGTTGGGACAGCAAAGGGACACGGCCGGGACGCGGGAGGTGGGAAGAGACAGCTGGGAGCGGAGCTGGGCACTCCGTTAGCGGTGCAGCTTCTGAGGAAGCTGGTGCGCATCGTCCCCTGGGCAGTGACATCGTTCTGGGAATTCACGGACTGAAGCTGAAGGAGCTGAGGTTTTACCTCAACTGCTTTGCAAGGGGAGGCTGAGAAACAATACTGTGAAAAACGCAGCTGTGATAAGGCAACCCCAACTCAAACCCGCCAAATCCGTATTCGCACGTATTTTTGCACGCTCTGGAGAACCATGTTTCGTACCAAGCTCTCATCTTCCTCACGGATTTTCCACCGTGCTTCAGGTAAGTCTCGTGTGAGATGTGCTGGTTTTACTGTAGCAATGATGGGTCCATCCATCACCACATTTCCATATGTTTCTCCGCTTGATTTTTGACAGGACGGTTAATCCAGAGCGGCTGTGTCCCGTGCCGAGGTGTCTCAGCTGCTGACGACTTGTGCGGAGAGCTGGGCCGGCGCTTCCCAGGCTCCCGGGGCCGCAGAGGTGAGAGAGCCCAGGGACGCCGACCGTGCCCGCGAGGTTCCTCCGTCTGCCGACTACGAAACTGAGCCGTGCCTGGTGCTTGGCACGGCCCGAGGACCTGTTTGGATTTGCAGCTCTGGGAAATTACGGTGCGTTAGCCACCCAGCCGGTCACGGCACGCTTCCACGGTCCATTCCAGGTACCGTTTAATGTCATCCTTGTACGAGAGCGTGGGGTTTGGGTAATTTATCTTTACCATACGCAGCCTTTTTAGAAGTGGTCTTAATATTCATATTGATGAGGAAATACTGGGTTAATTGTTACAGAGCGCCAAAAAAAAGGGCTAGCAAGAAGTCTACAATATAAAGACAATTTTATTGCCAATAAGCTCTTAAAACTTTTTTTTTTTTTTTTTTTTCCTGTTTCAGTAGGACCTTATTCTTCCTGATGAAAATCCGGTCATAGCATCTCTCATTAAAAATAAAATTATTTTGAAATAAATAAATATATAAAATAAATATCATATACATTTTATAAATAGTTTTGTCCTTATGCACAGTATCCATGCTTGCATCTGAATAATGTTCCTCACCCCCTTCCCACCCCAACAGCAGGAAAAACCCCACGCATCAGGACCAGTCCACGTAGCATCGTCCGCGTAGCAAACTCCCGGGCTGCTGAAGCGGGGTTCCACCCGAAGGCTTTTTCTTCGCAGGTAACCATCCCGAGCTCAGCAGCAGCGCCCGCAGCAGTTCTGTGGTCTTCTGTTTCCTTTCCTTCTCTTCATTTTTTGGTTTTTGGTTTTTATTTTTCACCTGGTGATCAGGTTTGCTCGCCTGCTTGTTCCTTCAAGCAACCACAACATTGACTATTTGGCCTCTCTGGTAGCCACCGGGCAAAGAAGGTGAATGAAAAGGAAAGATTATATGTGGGGTTCCCTCCCTTCCCCTGCCCCACCCCCATAAATAACCCAGGTTCGATATACGCTTGAAACAAGGAGGAACAGCAGTGTCTGAATTCAACGTAAGTGCTTTCCTACGTCATCTACGCTTACAGGAACGACGGAATGACTATTCATAGAGTGCTCTGGGAAGAAGCTTGGGAGCCCAAGTATGTACACTGACGGGGCAGCGGCAGGAAACATCACCTGTAGTGGAAGAGGTCTCTGTACATCGCAGGTATTTTGGCAGGGTCCACGGGCCTGGGTAAAAAATGAGTGAATTTCTGATGTCTCTTAGTCCTGTACCCCTCTCGGGGGGAGCCGTCCTTGTTCAGAGCCACGTAGTAGTGCCTCTCCGAGTCGGGATGCTTGTAGAGGGTGGAGGCGTACGTGTTGTACCAGTTCTCTTCAAACTGCTCGCGGAAAACGCACTCCCGTGTGAGCTTCTTCTGCGTTGGGGTGGAGGCGGGAGGGGAAGAAGAAGACATTTGTGTCAAAAATTTAAAAAAAAACCAAATCTATTCCTTTTTCCTTCCTTATTTTCGTACAATGTTCCTAGCTACGTTCTGCCCTGAGGATGGGATGTTTCCCCTGAGTGAGAGCTGGAAACAGGCACAAGCCGGGACCCAAAGATCTCTGAAGTTGGAGGAGGAGAAAGACAAAAGGAGGAGAAGGTGGGTGTGCATTTTGCAAAGGTGCCCCATTCAAAAAATAAAACAGGGCTGTAGCAAAACTCTGACACCTGACAGCCAGGTCTCTGCGATGGGGGTGTGAGGCTGAGTCTTGCTGGGGTGGCCATGCCCTGTGCAAGGGGCTGCCCACCCCACGGGTACCGCACACGCCCCAAAAACGCTCTCGGAGGTGGGAGGCAGCCCTGGGAGAAGCAGGCAGCGCGTCTGAAGGGTTTAATCAGGAGCAAGCGCCGCTTTGAAAGCTGAAGGCGCACGGAGCGTACGCTGCAGCACGAATGAAAGCATTCCTCGGGCCTTTCATCTTCTGAAGCGCCGAGAGCTCTGGTGTGAGGCCGTAACGAGACCGGGGAGGTCTGGATGGGGAGCCGCGCTCTGGGGATGTCTAACCCCGGGGATGGGGAGCCACGCTCCGGGGATGTCTAACCCCGGCGATGGGGAGCCGCGCTCCGGGGATGTCTAACCCCAGGGATGGGGAGCCGCGCTCCGGGGATGTCTAACCCCGGGGATGGGGAGCCGCGCTCCGGGGATGTCTAACCCCGGGGATGGGGAGCCGCGCTCCGGGGATGTCTAACCCCGG
>JAAGAY010143105.1:0-29488 GCA_011801015.1 Ardeotis arabs | reverse complement strand
AAAAAGGAAAAAAAAAAAAAAGATATATACAGTTCTAAACATTATTATTTGTAAGGCAAGTTACAAAACTAAAAGGAAAGGAAGGATTCTATGATTCTATAAATGTTCTTTCCTAAACTTTATATGAGTGTACAAAGAGATATAAATGCTCAATAAAAACAAACAAAAATATTTCTCTTAACTATAACATCTTTGATGTGATTAACAATATCTTATCTAAGTAAATGATCTTAACATATCTAAATAACAACCCTTATCTTATCTTACAAAACTAAACATGTGTCCCAGGCCGAGTTTGAGGCTTATGGCTCTGGGGGATCAGAAGAAGCGAGTGATTGTTTACAAGGACAATGACAAGGTAAACAAAGATAAACCAACAAAACTATAGCAATGCACAACATCATAAATGCCCTAAGATAAAGCACCATCAAAATGTTAAGCATTTTGTTCATTTTTGCGACCTTTTTTTCTTTGGCAAACAGTTCAGTTTTTGCGTTTTGGTGAGGCTGGCAACTAGGTCCTCATGGAGCTGGTGGCTGTGCGATCCCGGTCCACTGGAACTGGGGTCTGGATATGCAGTAGGAAAATGGATTTCCATGCCTCCAACTGAGAGCACATGTGTGATTTGGGCCGAGAAACTTCTATCCCATATTTAGGCACAGTAAACAAACAATAGCACTATAAATTTGCTGTCAATTTTATATCACCCCGTGGATCCATGGTGGTTTCCAAAAAAAACCCAAACATCTCATATAATTTCTATTGCTGATGGTGTGGTTCGGTTCTTTCCATCGTCTAGCAATGTTGAGACATTAATTAACCTTTTCAGTCTCTGTCACCTACCTCACTTAGGAAAGTTGTTGGATTGTACTTCTATGAAGGAAATTATTCTCTTTCCCCTGCAAAAGCAAACAAACCATGTGAAAGTACATTAGTCTACAAATCATACATAGTATAACTGCGTGTGATATCAGAGGAAGGTGTGGTTTGTATGAAGGCACAACTCAAGTTTAGGAGTCTTCCCTGGGTTCAGAGTGAGTGGAAAATAATGCCATTTCATTTGCAGATCTATTCCTTCCCATGCTCAGGAGACACTACCTATATTATTAAGCTTGATTCTGACAATATGTATTGATGTGAAGTATAGTGTAGATGAAACTGTATGGTAAGAGTTAAGCATTGCAAAGTTAAGATTCCTGGCATGCAAAGTAGAAAGGAATAATGAGTTCACATTTTACTGTGTAGTATTTATGATAGCTACTAAAATAATGATTAAAAGAAAGGACTCCAGGCTGCATACCTTATGTAAGGACACAATTATGATTTCCCTCATATGTAGAGAAAGATATGAAAATCACAGTCCTCACAATCTCACAAAACTCCGTAGTGCATTATGTCCTAAAAGAGACTGACAGATAGACATGGCAATATGTAACTAAACAACTACTTGGCCAAGCACCAAGAGAGTCGTGTTCAAGGAAACAGAAGCATCAGTGAGATAATCCCTGATTTAGTCTTTGACAAGTCAGCATCTCAGCATTCTCTACTGTATAAGCTATTTTGTGCTGACTTCAGCATGGGAATGGCAAAATTGGGGCATGACTACACATTTCATTACAATCTCTGCTTTTTCAAACTCTCCTTAGAAAACCTAGTGGGTTTTTGTTATTTTTATATACACATATAAACATATATATAAATGCACATCTAATAAAAAGGCTAACATAGGATAGTCATGCCTTAAATAATCATGTCATCATACTAGAGCAAAAAGAGAATGGAGAATATTTTACAGGGAATGGGTCTGGAAACACTAAACTCCCCCGTACTAAGAGTATAATTTGATTCAAAACAGCAATAAAATTATTCTCCTGACCAGTCAACTGTTATTCATGCACTAGCACAGACTAGGTTGTAAAAAAACATTTTAACACTTCATGGCCCAGAGTGGAGTGGTGGACAGCTTATGTTAGGAGGGAGATGAGCATTTTTGTCTCATGCTTATTGTCTGAGGCCAAAAAGTAAGGGCACTCATGTTTTTAGAACAAACTAGCACTTTCTGAATGTAATAATACAAGAAAAAAGGCAATACATAATTGACAGTAATATTTTTGAGTGAGCTTAAACTGTCGTGGTTTAGCCCCACTTGGGACAAAACTATGCAGTCTCTCTCTGACTCCCCTCACCTTCTGAGGGAACAGGGAGAGATAATATAAGAAAAAAGGCTCAAGGTTTGAGATAAGGACAGGGAGAGATCCTTAAAGTTACCGTTACAGGCAAAACAGACTTGACTTGGGGAAAACTATTTGTTTATTATTAAAATCAAAGCAGGATAATGAGAAAGAGAACAAGGTCACTTTCCCCCACCACTCCCTCTTCCCATTATCTCTACCTTCTTTCCCCCCTGAGAGGCACAGGGGCAAAGAGGGAATGGGGGTTACGGTCAGTTCATCACACGATATTTTACGCCGCTGCTTCATAGTCGGGGGCAGAACTCCTCACATTCCTCCCCTGCTCCAGTGTGGGGTCCCTCCCACGGGCTACAGTCCTTCGTCAACTGCTCCGGCATAGGTAATTTCTTCTACAGGGTGCAGTCCCACCAGAACAGCTGCCCCAGTAGGCTCCACGGGCCACAGCCTCCTTCAGGCATCCACCTTCTCCAGTGTGGGGTCCTCCACGGGCTGCAGGTGGATCTCTGCTCCTCCATGAACCTCCATGGGCTGCAAAGGGACAACTTGCTTCACCATGGTCTTCACCACAGGCTGCAGGGGAATTCTGGCCCAGAGCAACTTTACTCCTCCCCCTCCTTCTTCACTGACCTTGGTGTCTGCAGCCGTTCCTCTCACAAGAAATTCTTGACAACAGGCAGGCAGACACCTCTCAGGTTCTCTTCACTTCTCATTCACATCTTATCTCCTCTCCATTTCTTGCGGCTGGGCTGGGTTGAGTCGTGCCCAGATGGCCGCCCGGCAGGAGGCCAGAGGGTGAGGCCTGCGAGGCCCGCAGGGCTCGTGCCTCCCCCTCTCTGCCCCTGCTCAGCTTCTTCACATCTTCTCTTCTTTTTTTTTTTTTCCTTCTGTTTTTCCCCTTCGTAAATATATTATTGCAGAGGTGTTATCACAGAACATTCTGCTACCAATTGGCTCGGCCCTGGCCAGCAGCGGGTCTGCCCCAGGCCCAGCCGAGTCCATTGAATAAAGGGGATACAACTTCTAGAAGCTTCTTATAGAAGCTGCCACCGTAGCGCCCCCCTCCACTAAATAAAACCAGGACATTCCACCCCTCGCCTCTGCAAATTACATATTTAAGAATTATATTTAAAATACACACATATCAACAAACAAACAAACAAACAAAATAATTCCTCACACCAAAATCAAAATAATACCCTCGTAACACAAGAGTGGTGGGTGGACAATTTACACAATTCACCATTTGTCCCTTCACCACAATTAGGACATAAATTCCCCATAACCATATCATTCTTTTATCAAGTTCAGTCCCTGTTGCCTGTTACTGCTCCCAATTAATATCCACATCTCAGATGTAGCCCCCCCTCACTAAATAAAACCAGGACAACTGTAAGGAGATAAACAGCAAACACAAATTTAACCTTTAAATAATAACGATAATCGCATTTAGAAACAGTGAACATAAATAAACCAGTATGTCTAGAGCATGTGGGGTGACATTAAGTTGAAAAGAGCACCATCAGGTTGAAATCATATTTAGAGTTGAACAAAGAATAAAATTGTTTACCTACAAATAGCTCTTAATATTATCTTAATATTTCTCTGTGGAAAATTGTTTCTTTGCATCTTTCTGGTTGTTTGAAATTATTTCTGTGCATCTGATAACAAAAATGTCTCACCTATCCTTGCCAATGCTAGACTAGGTGGCATTCGTGATTCCTTCTGTCTCTGTTGCCTGATAATTCAACAGTGACAGGGGAGCTGACACACAGGAAGGAGCTTGTCTTAAAAAAGGCTTTAAGGTTAACTGCAAACCAAAGTAGAAGAGACATGGAAAAAAAAAGAAGATAAAGAAACAAATACAGGGGACAGAAAATGAGTGAGGAATAAAAAAAATCAGGAAGTGGACAGTTCAAAGAGCATAGAGAATACAAGGAGAGAGGGAACGAATATATAAATAGATGTTGAAAGGTAGCAAGGATGGCAGACGAAAGAAGCACCTATTTTTTGTTTTATTTTGCTGGTCATTCTTTTTTCTTTCTCCTCCTTCACCTCTAAAACTGCTGAGCTCTCACATCAATAAAAGTGTAATACTAATAGTCCTTCCAAAAATGATGAGTTTTTAACTTTTTGGCAGTGTGTTGGTTAAAAAACAGAAAGTTATGCTGGGATATTGGTGTAAAACTTTTAAAGATGAGATTCTGAGATAAAATATAATACATTTTTGGGTGTTCATGATATTAAATGATGCTAGAACTCTTAAGTACTAATATGATTGCTGTATACACAGTACTACTCTTAGAGGATTGCATCGGGCAGAGATGCTGTCTTGGGAGTCAGGAAGTCCTGAGGAAAATCCTATACAGAGAAGGAACTAATTCTTGTGTAGTTAGTCCAAAACCTGAAAAGCAAGAAAGCAAAAAAAGAATCTTTTCTTCTCTCTTGCTTTCTTGGAGTATGGCCCCAGCTGCAGGTTGAAGTCCCTCAAGAGGCTGTGGCAGTTCTGTCTCTGCAGCGTGACCATATTGGCAGTAAGTAGTGAAAGTGAGGGAGGAAGAAACTTCTGGTACTGTCCTCAACCCTCAAAGATTTTGTGCAAAATGGGTAATGCATTAGTGGGTACTTGTGGTGGATGTTTTATTTGGTATGTGTTTCATGCAGAATTCAACTGGCATCTCCAGCATCATTGCAGTGCAGACTGACTATGCAATTCGCATGATTGTTTGTGTTTTTCTAGTTGTCATGCTTTTTTTTCCTGTGAATTACATTCATATATTTCAGTATTTAGGCAGAATGTCTATTATGGTCTATTTGTTCATGGACTTAAAAAACCCCACAATAAGCATTAGAAAATGAGATAATTTCTTCTAAACATAGCCTCTGTTTTTCTTTTGTTTGGTATACTGAATAGAGTCCTGAACACATCTGAACCATGTACTAAGTGAAACAGAAATATGTAGCTCAATAGTTCTGGAAAGAAGACTTAGGATAGTCTGAGGTCAATTCATTTCCTGTCTTTGCTAGAGTGACAAAAATATGAAGACCTAATGAGGTAAAAAATTCCTTTTCAACTTTCAGGACATACAAAGATTTTCCAGCAAAAAGGCATAGATAAAAACTTAATAGAAAAAAAAAAATTTGATTTCTTTTACAACAGTAAATTTGGGGGAAAAGTGCTAGGATATTTTACATCAAAATATCATGACCTTAAGCCTATCAAATGTATCTATAACTCCTTGACTGTCGCAAATCACTGAAGCAGAGCGGAGCACTTGTTAATGTAAAGAAATAGCATTTTCCAAAGTAAAGTAAGTCTTTAAACTCGAGAAAGAATCTTTTAATAACTAACTGAAAAGTACACTGTGATATATGCTTTAAAATAGTAAATGCTGAAAAAAAAATGATATCTTCAGAGATGATAGTTTTTCATGCTACAATATTTTTAAATTTCTAGATATAATTTCTATATTAACAAAAATACATAAATAAATATTACTATATTTTATCATAATTAGAATTTTCACCTATCCCTCTTTCAAAGTCTGCATTATTTGTGTTTGCTTTAGTATAATTTAAGTTAATCAACATAAGTAGATGTGGCAATGCTTACCTATCTCACATAAGATTAAAACATCAGTATTGGAAGAAAGGTATTTTCAGATATAGCTCTGCTATTTTGGGGATAATTTAACTAATTTTTCTGAATATTTATAAAGAAGTTGTTTGTCTTCCTCTTAAGGTAGACTATAGAATCCTAATGATTTATTAATGTATATAAATAACGCATCCTTTCTTATAATAAACCAGCCAGTTTGCAGCCTAGAACTTACTTCTACTTCCACAGAACCCTTTTAATAATGTTATTCAAAATCATAGAATCATAGAATGGTTTGGGTTGGAAGGGACCTTCAAAGGTCATCTAGTCCAACCCCCCTGCAAGGAGCAGGGGCATCTTTGACTAGATCAGGAAAAATCATGTAGATGCTTCCAGAATTTCAAGTAATCCACTTTTCTAATTAGTTATCTGTTTATCATTAGCTTATCATTAACTATCACTGTCATATATATTTTCTATCCTGTGGCTGGAGGGCAGAGTGGAGCTCAGTCTCCTGTATCACAGAGGCAGCAATGTCCATTCCCAACAGGCTGTCAAAAGTGGAGGTGCTTGAACCAAAAGACAAACCATAGCTGTCAGGTCTCAATTATTTTTTTTTGGAATGGGTATAGCTGCGATGAGGAAATAAGAGTTTGCATTTTTAATGTGTATATTTCTGTTTGTTGAAGGCTGGTTTTTAAAGTAAGCAATACCCCACGGACCAGAATGCAAAGAATAGTGGCCACCTTCCAATGTGGAAATCCTTTTCTGCTCTTTGGGTGTATTTGTTTCAAATGGAAAAACTTGCAGATTGAATTATGAAAATAAGGATTATAAATCTTTGATATGAGTTGCTCATACTCATTTCCCAGAAGTCATTTACCATAAGTGCATAGTTAAGTGATTATCTCTTATTTGTTATATTTTTGGGAGTTTTTGAATAAGTAAGCTTCCCAGCTGTTTCAAAAATTTGCCACCGCCTGCAGTTTCTTCCTTGTTAGTGCCAAGCTACCTACCTCTGTGCATATATTCCTTCAGCTACCACTAATAATAATAGTAACAACAACAATATAAAAATCTTTTAGTGGCTATTGAGGTTTAAAATGCTGAATTATAACACGGCAGGCTACCAATTACATTCAAATAGATAGTAGATACAAATGCATTCACCACAGCTCTCATTCTGAGCCATAGGTTGAACTTTAGAAAGGAAAATTTTAATCTAAATGCTGAAATTGCATTGGAAGGGAGGAATCAAAGAAATAATGTTTAATCTTTTCCTTCATGACACACTAATCAGTGACTTTTATTAGATGCTTAGTAGCAGATACTTACAAGTATTAAATATCAAAAATTATTGTGCTTTAAATTGCTTCACTGACAGAACTGATAATGTTCAAATCTAACCTTCAAATTTGTATCTCTTCAGTACATTTCTCTGCTTAATATTTCTTTTTCTCCTACTATTAGCTTTGTGATGATAAAAAACGTATTATGTTTTTTGTGGGAGTCCTAGACTTGCAATCATAAAATCTTTTGCCACTCCACCTCAGTCCCATGCAGGCATTGAGACAAAAAAAATCAGTCCACCAAGTAATAGTCAGCAGCCTTTGTGGCAGCTGATTTTGTTTAAACCAACGCTTAGAGAGTGAAGGCTTGTTTTGCCCTGAGAATGCTGGTGTCCTCAACTGCCCAAGCAAAAGATCAAGATGATTACAGCTAATGTAGTATAAAATTTGTTACATGATGATATTTATTAGACTTTAGATCATGACGAGTAGAGAATATAACAGTTAATATAAAAGTATATATGCTACATTTAGCATTAGTAACAGAAGAGGAAGGGATTACAATTTCTTTACCCTTTAACTTCTCACTTTACTATCAATAAATTCATTAGACTGGAATTCTATACACAATTCTTTCTTTAACTTAAAGAAAAACTTTTTCACTCACAATGTTAGTGTATTTTCAGTTGGTTTTGGGGGGTTATCTCGTGAGACAGCAATGCTATGGTATTGGAAATACTATTGATATAAGTTACTTCAGAAAAAAAAAAACAATTGCTTTATTAACAGTATAAAATATAAGCTATTTACCTCTAAGTAGAAAGTCAGACTTTCAACTGGAGAAAAAGTTTTGGCATTATCAAACTGACCACCACTGACATGCTTACTTTTTCTTCTATATTACGTTGAAATGTAAACTCACTGACTTGGCAAAACAACAAACAACAATTTAAAAAAAAATCTTCAGAGCTGGAAAATGTGCATTGGCTATGTCTCATTGCTCTATTACATTGCCTTAAGCATTTCACCCAGTCAGCACAAACTAACTCAAAAACTGAGGTGGCTGACCATAACGTCTACTCTAGGATGGTCTTTGTGAGACCATGTCCGCCAAGCTATGACTGATATTTCTCAAAGAAAAAGACCTCGATGGATTTGAAAAGAGTTTTTACAGACAGATTTATGACATGCATGTTGAGAACAGCTCAGTGCTAAGTTGAAGCTGGTAAAGAGAGTTCGAAAGCTACAGGCCACCAGACAAAGAAACAATGGTCATTTCTTCTGCTGCAGCAGGCATTTAGATGTCATGTTAGGTTGTCAGGGTTGAGGAAAGAATGTCAGTCAATCTTTACTAAAGATAAAATAAAATATGGATTTCCTTGGAAAATTATATTTACCTGAATCAAAGCCTGGAAGAGATCATCCGGATAACTACAGAGATGGACTTCTTAAATTTACTTTTGAAAGTAAACAAAAAAAAAAAACCTACCAGCAGTATAGAAGCCATTCTATAAATATAAATATTTTGGAAACCAAACTTCTTTAGGAGGATTCTGAGGTGTCTTTTTTCCTTGCTCTTTGTTTTCTGGTTTTGTGTTTTGTTTATTTGTGGCAATACTTATGTATACCTCTACAGTGAAAAATCAGTCCTGCTGTATGCTCTTCATATGTTCTTGCATAACCTCAATAAGAACAGGGGAAGTTACTTTATATAAGTTTATCCAATTTTATGCTTTCAATTTCCTTAAGATTAAAAGAAAAACAAGAATAATAGAAAAATAAAGCGTTTGTGCTATGACACTAAAAACTGTTGCAAGGAAACCATGCATTCAAAGGCAAAAGCAAGGGAAGGAGTGGCAAGCAGAATGCATGGGAAGTTTCACAGAGCCCTTCTTTCACAGGAGCCCTTCTTTCGAGTACGCTCACGCATGCACAAGTGGCGGTGACCCGAGGCTGCACAACATCCAGCAGGGCTGGGCTGAGACCAGCACAGCAGCTCGAAGGGAGTGTGGTCACCATCTGTCCACTCCCAGGGCAGGCAGTGCTGAGCTACTGAATTAAGTTTAAAAATTTCTAAAAGGATTTTGATTAGAACTAATTGGTATACTCTGGGGAAGTAAGTGGAAGAGATGGAATGGGGAGAAAAAGGGAAGAATTCTTACATTGGAGTGTAGATCCGACTTAAGTAGGCTTTTATAAGCTGGCTGGTTTTGTTCCTAGTGTAGGATGTTCTTAAGCCTGATAAGAAGGGTAGGATGGAACTGAGCTCCAGCCAACAGCCTAAGCATGTAATAAACCTCTTACGTGAATTGCATTATTGATCTAAAATGTTGCTTCATTCCATGTACAAATTCTAGGTTTAAGTTTAAAATATAAATTCTGCAAAACATGCTTATGTTACTCATGTCTCATTACATTCCAGTATGAACAAAATGGATTTCAAGTAATAGTCTTATTTTGTACTCAATTTACTTATCCTAGTTTTCCACATTTGGGTTTGGGTCATAATTAAAGTCTCAATCAAAAACATTCTTTTATGTATTGCTTGTCTGTTATGAATGTGTTTTGCTCACCTAATCTATCTTGCACTTCAGTATGTCTGAGAATGATATCTTCTTGAGAATGCCAAGTGGTGTGTTTCCATAAAACTTTAAATGAATTTCGATTGTCAGGTATCGTTATTGTTCCACAGTGATTAAGACACATATACTTATGTGTTTATATAAATGAACAAGCTGTATTACCCTGTATATATATAATAAACATCTGAATAGAGAAGATTTTCAGAGAACATAGGGTTCTCAAAGAACATAATTTCTCTAGCTATAATGAAAAGATTATACTGATGGCTTTTAAAATAAGTATGTATTGCTGCTTCTTCAAATTGTTAGAACAGTAAGGAACGGTATGTCTTGGATTACCACAAATGGTATAAAGTGCACATTGGGGTCATACCTTCAAACACAATCTCCAGAGCAACTTTTATAAGCATGACCTTCATTTAAAAACATAAACCAGAGAAAAAACAAGGAAAAAGAGATGTTTGCATTATCTCATTAAAGATGTGTATCCTTTCTAATTAAAAATGGGCTCTTATTCCAAGAGAACAATAGACAAAGCTGGAAACTCCTACCTGAAAGGGGAAATTTCACAATAAACTTTTTTGGCTTGTTTTGAAGTCTAGAGTCAATAGAATAAGTATGTTTGTTTGAGTCTACCTACAGATTATTAAAAAAAAAAATTCAGCCAGAAAAATGCATGTGTATCTTTTAAAATATTGGCCTAGAGTATGAATTGTAGACATGACTATATCATAACATATGAAAGTCATAAGCCAACTCTGCTGCATGTCTTGTAAGAATTTAGGAAAGTTCTGTTACAGGAAGCTGGAAGAATCCACTTGACATTCAGGGTTGTTATTTTGGAGCAGTAATATTTTGCCAGAAGGGAAAATACTTTGCTTCAAATCAGTGTCAAGTTTTGCAACTGAATCCAAAACTATCCTATGATGGAATATTTTATTTTTCTCGGTTGTTTTCCTGACACTTGGAATTTCAGGAGTTTATACAACAAGGATATGAATTCCTCATTAAAGTTCAGAACTGAATTCTATAACTATACCACTTATCGTTCAACTATCTAGGGCTTCTTAATTATAGGAAAATGTCCCTCAAACCAAGCTGAAAATTCCTAATAATTGTATTTGTATAAAGTTGAATCACACATTAGTGTATATACAATGTGTGATTTACTCTCTCTATATGTGTGTGTTCCTATATTTGTATAAAATATGTATATTAGTAAATATATGGTAACATTTGAAAATGACACAGCCCTAAAAATTAATTAAATTCAGTATCTCAAGAAAACAAGAAAGAAAGTAAGGATGAAGATACCTTATTAGAGGACAAAATGCAGGATGCAATACCGGAAACAGAGACTGGGACAGGGCATTGCAATAGCTTAAACTTACTTTAATATTGTATGAGACTAGCCGTACTAGGTCAGAAAAAAATTACATCTAGTTCAGTACTTTAATTTTGGCACCAATCTGTGGCACACAGGGAAGAGGCAAGGGGCAAGCATATTATTATATTTTTCAGGTATACTCATACTCTCCATTAACCAACTGTTATTGTCTTGAATCACTCCGTATTACTTTTTTTTTCCCCCATGAATTAGGAGGCGTGTTTTGAGACTATGCAAACTGAGGTAATAAGTTACCTGCATGCACAGAGTTTAACTATGCAAAATGATAGCCTATCTCCTGTTTTGAACTTCCAGTCTGTTGATTTCAGTCCTTTAACTCCATTTTTGTTTTATGACAAACAATAACACTCATTCCTTATTCATCTTCTTACTGGCATCCGTGATTTTACAGACTTCTCTTACATTCCTGAGATTTAAAGGTCAGTTCTCATACGGAAGTGCTTGTATGTCTTTGAGAATCTTTGCTGCCCTTCTTTGCTTCCTTTCAAGTATTATTATCCTTTTGGGGATATGAGGACTAGAACTATTTTATTGTGTCTTCATTTCCTTCTCATTTTTTAGTTTTTTTTTTTTACTCTTTAGCTAATATTTTCACAGAACTCTTGATTATAATTGCAAGATTTTTGTCTAAGGTTAACAACTGATAGTTATTGACTACCAGTAGTAACTCCTCTTTTTTATTTCCATTAAAAAAAAAAAGGATTTTTTTCTCCAGTGTGCATTATTTTGTTATTTTCAGTATTGGTTTATCTATTGTACTATCAAGTATTATCACATTACTCTTCTGCAACTTTTGACAGTTTTTTCAACATTCTGACTACTCATTTAATAAAAAATTCTTCATGTTCATTCAAGGTTTGAATATGTGCTTCAGAATTTAAAAATAAAAATAAAGAGAGGCATTTCCATTCAATGTTTTAACTCTACCGTTGGCAATTTTTTCGTGTAAAGCAACATGGCATATCTTATCTCAGTTCCTAGAAGATAATTGTCTACAAATCCTCATCACTGTTGGCTACTCTTATAAGTATAAAATCATATAGTAAAATAACTGAAGGATAGTAAGTAATTCTCCATATTTTAAAGGGACAGAAAGCAGACAAAACCAGACTAGCAGTCTGTCTCGTCTAGTATTTTCTCTCTGGTACTGTTGAAGATCGTATGTTTCAGGTAGTACTGTAACAGGCATAGTCTCAAGAACCCGTGGAGAGTATATTTCTTTTTATGTTTGTCACACTTTACAGCTTGGAACAAGAAGCTTCAATCCTTCATCCTTCAAGTCATTACCATCGCTCTTCAGGGCACAAGGTAATCTTTAACTGACAAGAGCGCAAAGATATGTTTTAAGGAGGCAGATTACTCCATCATTTTCCACCATGGGTATGTTGCAGCTTTCTCTGATGTGTGTGCCGCTGGCCAGTTTTAGAGACAGAGTGCTGAACTAATCACAGGCCTGCTCCAGCATAGCAGTTCCTGTAAGATGGCAGATGATGACCCAGTGTATGCACAGCAGTTCCTGTCTATAGTACATGACAATTTAATTCCAGATGAAAATACATGGTAAAGGATGTCAGAAAGCCAATTGACTGTACTTGAAAGTCATTTTATACCTTATATAGATACGTAATACTGGAATTCATACCCTTGAAGCAAGCTTTGCAAGTATTCATTAATACTTTTTACTGGAAGTCAAGTTTGTTTTCACACAACTTTGTCAGAGAAAAAGCTTTACAATTATTATTATAAACATTTTCTTTATCTCTGCGGAATGGAGAAGACAACTACAGACTGTAATTGCAGATGACTGTCACCATTTCTTTAATTTAAAAGTGTCAGTCTAGTAACTGAAAATAATAATTCTTCTTTGCCTACAAAATATTTCCAACAAACAAATAAAAATTGGGACACTTCCATTTCCTGCTCTATCTTGAGTAAATCTCTGTTCTGTGTTCAGTAAATCATTTAGCATCTGCTTGCCAGCTCAAGGCAACTGTGGGAGGAAAAGGGGGTTGATAAGGGTACCGTTACTTTAAAATGTCTGCTATGACCAATAAATAGGAGATATAGTCCCAGATTTAAATAGCAACATGTCTACATTTAACACAATATGAGACACTTACGGTTATATTTGCAAGCAATGTAGATTTAAGAAAAAAAAAAAAAAATTGAGTCTATCACCTCAGTTTCTCTTATCTAGAAATACATATATAGTGCTTACATAGCTTCCAAACCTGAATATCTTCCTTCTATCTGAATTGGAAAATTCAAGTAACAGGCACCTGAACAAGATTTTTTTTTCCTATTGCATTTGACTATTCAGCTGTTTATTTTCTCATCTATATATTACAAAACATGTTGTTCCAGAGCTCTGCAAAGTATCTTCATACCTCTTGTAGATCAATCTGCAGTTAATTAAGTTTGATGTCCTTATAATAATGAAAGTCTAAAATAATTTAGGAGAGAGTTTACGACAGGGTAGAGTCCAATTCTGTGTTGAACTTATGAGACTATTGACCCCTTTTTAAAAGCTGTGTGAATTCATGGAAATTATCATCTTATTTCTACATAGATTTTCATCTAATTGCCACATCACAGATTTTTAATTCTGCAAATTATCTTGAATATTAGATAATATGGCTATTTGAAAAAATACTATTTCCAGATATCGTTGCCATACAGAATTAGGTATGTTTGTGAAGGACAGTATTAGTCTCACATAAATAAAGTATGTCTTTCTTGATCATCTGTACTGTGTTACTTATTAGTGTTCATATAATTCTAAACTGTGATTTATTTTTTTTTTCTGTTAGAAAGCCCCTTACACTCAACAATGACTGTCTTTGATTTTGATTACACACTGTGTTTAAGATTAGATTCTTAGGTAACATGCTTTCATAGCCTTATCTCCATATTCTCTAGTTTACAGAGTTTTCTGTGATTCCACCAAAGACACAGATCTCTGGACTTAGTTCTTCTATATAGAGTGTAGAGAAAAAAAAAAGGCATATCCAACTTGAATAAATGTTCACAATTTTGCACAAAAAGGTAGCCTAACTATCAAAGACTTTCTCAAAGTCTTGTTAACCTGCATTGTGTGCACAGAATACCAAAAATTGTGTAAGTTCCCATGTCAGTGAAGAAATACATCCAAATTCTGCTCTCACTTGCATATGTGCAAGCACAGAACATGTCTGTCTGTATGAAGTTTCTGTAAAAAAGATCTCTGCTGTGATGTTCTTCAGTGTGTACAACAGAATAAGCAGCAGAGCTCGAGTAAGAAACACGTCAGATGAAGGAAAAAAAACCCACTGGTATATAATAAAATAAAAATAAAATTTTGTCATGCTGCTATAGTCCTAATCGTTTTTAGAAGTGCTTAGCAGAGCACTGGTGGCTCTTAGCAGCTTGTGCTTTACAGTCCACAGCTCAGAACTGCAGGGATGCTTTTTTTTTTGACAAAACACTGTTAAGGACACAGACTGTAATCCATTGTTTTCTAAAATCTCTGACTTCCTAGCAAGTATAATTCTCCAGATTGATCCCCAGTGAGACATTTTCAGCATTAGTGAGTCAAACCTCTATTTGGTTTAAAGGCAGCACTCCTGTGACATAGATTTATTTATCAGCATCATCTACAGTTCTAAAGAATTCAGCCCATAGACCTTCATAGATAAATGTTGAAATAGTTTCTCTGTTCTAATTGCCATTGGTTTAAGGAATGGCTGACTTTTAAACAGTTTAGTGACCTTTTATGCTCTGGAGTGATATCTCTCAATATCTTCTGCAGAATGATTTGTAGGTTTGTTAGTTTTGCATTTGCATGGTGTTTCTGGGGAGCTATACAGAATACACTCTTCCAATTCTTCCTTCTTTTATCAGGGCATACCAAGGTTTTAAAACATTTATGTTATTTTTCTCTTTTTATGCTTATTGCTGGAACTCCTCATGCACTTGGAGACTCTGCAAAGCTCCACATAATATTATTCATCTATTTTGAAAATTCTTATATTTTCATGTATATTTTAGTTCTTTTTCAAGGATTTTTTAGGAACTATGAACCCTTTTTTTGATAATTCAAAATGATCATTCATTGTGCTTTTCAGCTTACCCTCTTAGATGACTGTATGCTGTGACTACATAAGTTTGTGTGTCAATATACAAATATTTGTGTGTATGTGCACACGTATATGAGTGTATGCATATGTATGAATATCTATACACATTCATGCGCATATGCATACCATATTTAGAATATGCATTTAATATGCATTTATGGATATTCATAATAGCATATTTAGGCATATAAGAAGGCACATAGACCCTAGCTGCCAGGGTGACTAGCTCTGTAAAACTCTAATGGAGCATAATATTTTTTCTATGCTCTTTTCAAGGACTCTAGCTCTTCATGACACTTTCCGAAGTCAAGTGTATACTAGTATCTGTTCATCACTGTGACAAAGCATTTTTTGTCTTCTGCAAATTGAAGTTCATTACATTAGTGCTGATATTCTCTCAGCAGGTGGTCGATGTCAATTATTTTTTCCTTCTGTGTAATGAAAGCTGCTACATATTCATTTCAATTCTGTTACAGAGCTCTGAAGTTCTGACAAGCTGTGAGCAGTTCTTCAATCAGGTAAACTTATGAACAGCTTCATACTAGTTGGAATCATCATGTCCTGACTAACCTAGATTTCTCACAACTTGTCTCTATGTTTGCCTCATGCACAGTGGCTAGGTTGTCCTTTTCCTTTCTCAATTTTTAGAGCTTGTTGCAGAAGACAGACATCCAGACCTCACTTGTTCATTTGCAACAGCTGTTTTCAGATGTTGGACAAGCTGGTTTTGTTTAATGTGTACATGCACAAGATAATTCACATTGATCTGAGACCTTGACCATGTCCATGTGAGCAACCTACGTTGCCCTTGTCCAAGGCAGCATGAAGTGTCTGGTCAGATCAAGCTAAGTTTTCCTCCTCTAGGAATAACAACCCTACTCTCAAGACCAGCATCCTGGCTGCCCATATCAGTCAAGTGAACATAAAATAGCCTGGCTTAAATCTTGAATAAAGTACTGCTTAATCATACTATTTTCAGATTAAAAATATCCAGAATGTGATGTTACATTAAAAATCTCTTTCAACTCTTCCACCTCCTGTGGTGCTCAGAATCCCAATTTAACTCCCAGAGTTTGTCATAACTTTGGTATATTTTAAACAGATATATTTATATATGTGTCTATATATATCTTTAGCTCTGAATTGAGTGAAAACTATTTTTAATTGTTTAGATATTAAAATAAATTTTAAAAAAATATAAAGGTTTTCTTCTTCCAAAGTATTTTTTATCTTACAGCTCATTAGAGGGACAATAACTCACTGTGCACTCATATTACACTGCCAGCTAAATCTGTTGAGAAAGATCAGAGTCATGCCCATATAAGTCACCCTCAGTGCCCACCTAAGGATTCTCCCTACTATGTGCAAATACATTGCCAGTGTAGCATCAAAATATTGAAACACAAGGCATAAAGAAAAGAGGGTTGAAAAGAGTTATTTAATGTTCTTCTCGAAAGTAAGTAATCAGAATTAATTATTATGATGGAAAGCAGGAAGAGCGTAGTGGCTGTGGAGCTGGCATTGTTTAGCAGAAGTGGTTATCCGGACTTATGCAGTACTGTCTGTGTTAGGTAGGTAAAAATTTATTGTCAGTATTATAAAAACATCTGCCATACTGACAAGTTTAATGAGAGGGTAGGCTGGAAGAAGAGCTTGAAATTTAAAGATACAATTAGTCCACTGGAAAAGAAGTTTAAGGGTTGTATACCTTGTTCATTAAAACACCGAATCACAGACTCACATGTCAGCTGAGGCAGGAAGACATCCCTAGAGATAATCTAGTTCAACCCCCTTCTCAGAGCAGGGTCAGGGAGAGCAGGTTGCTCAAGGCCATGTGCACTTGAGTTTTGAATATCTCCAGGGACTGAGACTCCACAGCATCTCTGAGCACACAGCAAGCTCACTACCCTGGACTTAGGGAAAGTAGACTTTGGCCTCTTCAGGGATCTACTTGGTAGAGTGCCATGGGTAAAGCCTTGGAGGGAGGAGGGGCCCACGAAAGTTGGTTAATATTCAAGGATCACCTCCTCCAAGCTCAGGAGCGATGCATCCCAACAAAGAAGAAGTAGGGCAAAAAACTCCAGGAGGCCTGCATGGATGAACAAGGAGCTCCTGAACCAAATAAAAACCGAAAAGGAAGCCTGTAGAGGTTAACAACGAGGACAGGTAGCCTGAGAGGAATATAAAGACATTGTTTGAGCAGCCAAGGATCAAGTAGGGAAGGCTAAAGCCCTGTTAGAATTCAATCTGGCCAGAAACATCAAGGGCAACAAGAAAAGCTTCTTTAGGTATATTGTGGCTAAAAGGAAGACCAGGGGGAATGTCGACCCTCTCTGGAAGGAAATGGGAGACCCAGTTACCTGGGACATGGAGAAGGCTGAGGTACTCAATGACATTTTTGTCTCAGTCTTCACCTGAGAGGGCTCTAGCTACAGTGTCCAAGTCATAGAAAGCAAAAGCAAGGACTGGAAGAATAAGGAACCATCCACTGTAGGAGAAGAGCAGGTTCAAGACCATCTAAGGAACTTGAAGGTGCATGAGTCTATGAGACATGATGAGATGCATCCACAGGTCCTGAGGGAAATGGTGAGTGAAGTTGCCAAGCTGCTGGCCATCATATTTGAGAAGTCGTGGCAGTTCAGTGAGGTTCCCAGTGACTGGAAAAGGGGAAACATAACCCCCATTTTTAAAAAAGGGAACAAGGAAGACCTGGAGAACTACAGGCCAGTCAGTCTCACCTCTGTGCCTGCCAAGATCATGGAGCAGATTTTCCTGGAAACCATGCTAAGGCGTATGGAAAATAAGGAGGTGACTAGTGACAGCCAACATGGCATCACTAAGGGCAAATTAGGCCTGACAAATTTGATGGCCTTCTACGATGGAGTTACAGCGCTGGTCAATAAGGGACTTGTGCAAAGCATTTGACACTGTCCCGCATGACATCCTTGCCTCTAAACTGGAGAGACATGGATTTGACAGATGGACCACTCAGTGGATAAGGAATTGGCTAGGTGGTCACACTCAAAGAATTGTGGTCAGCTGTTCAATGTCCAAGTAGAGATCAGTGACAAGAGATCCTGTTCCTCAGGAGTTGGTATTGGGACCAGCACTATTTAATATCTTTGCTGGTGACCTGGACAGTGGGATTGAGTGCACCCTCAGCAAGTTCACCAATGACACCAAGCTGTGTGGTGCAATCAACACGCTGGAGGGGAGGGATGAAATCCAGAGGGACCTTGTCAGGCTGGCCCGTGCCAACCTCATGAAGTTCAACAGGGCTGAGTGCAAGATCCTGCATGTGGGTCGGGGCAATCCCAAGCACAAATACAGGCTGGCTGGAGAATGGATTGAGAGCAGCCCTGAGGAGAAGGACTTGGGAGTGCTGGTAGATGAGAAGCTCAACATGAGCTGGCAATGTGCCCTTGCAACCCAGAAAGCCAACTGCATCCTGAGCTGCATCAAATTAAGCGTGGCCAGCAGGTCGAGGGAGGTGATTCTGCCCCTCTACTCTGCCCTGGTGAGACCCCACCTGGAGTACCGTGTCCAGTTCTGGAGCCCCCAACATAAGAAGGACATGGACCAGCTGGAGAAGGTCCAGAGGAGGGCCACGAAGACGATAAGAGGGCTGGAGCACCTCTCCTATGAGGACAGACTGAGACAGCTGGGGCTGTTCAACCTGGGGAGAAGGCTCCAGGGAAACCTTATAGCCACCTTCCAGGCTTATAAGAAAGATGTGGACAAACTTTTTAGCAGGGCATGTTATGATAGGACAAGGCGTAACAGTTTTAAACTAGAAGGAGGAAGATTTAGATTAGACATAAGAAAGGCAATTTTTTTTATGATGAGGATGGTTTAAACATTGAAACTGGGGTCCCAGAGAGGTGGTAGGTGCCTCATCCCTGGAAACATTCAAGGCCAGGTTGAATGGGCCTCTGAGCAACCTGATCTAGTTGGAGATGTCCCTGGTCCTTGCAGGGGGGTTGGACTAGATGACCTTTGAAGCACCTTTCCAACCCAAACCATTCTATGATTCCTATGTTTCAGTTTGCAGCCATTACCTTCTATCTTGTCACTGGGCACCACTGAGAGGAGTCTGGCTCCATCCTCTTTACTCCTGCCATCAGGTATTTGGGATCCCCCTGAGCTTTCTCTTCTCCAGACTGAACAGTCCCAGCTGTCTCAACCTCTTTTTGTATGTCAGATTCTCCAGTCCCTGTATCCCTTCACTGGACTCACTCCAGTATGTCCAGGTCTCTCTCCTACTGGGGAGCCCAGCACTGGTCCCAGTACTCCACATATGTCTTGCCAGTGCTGAGCAGAGAAGCAGAATCATCTCCCTCAACCTGTTGTTGAAGCTCTGCCAAGTGCAGCCCAGCATACCACTAACTTTCTTTGCTGCAAGGGCACACTGCTGGCTCACGTTCAACTTGGTGTCTACCAGGAAACCCAGGGTCTTCCCTGCCAAGCTGCTTTCCTGGTGGGGCATATACTGGGACCTGAGGTTATTCATCCCCATAGTCATGACTTGGAATTTCCCTTTGTTGAGTTTCATTAAGCTCTTGTTGGCCCATTTCTCCAGCACGTTGAGGTCCACCTGAATTGGGTGGAATTGGGTGGAATTGGGTGGAATTGGGCACAAAAATTGGGTGCATCAGCCACTTTTCCCAGTTTTGTATCATCTGTAAACTCAGTGAGGATGTGCTCTGTCCCATCAACCAGATCATTAATGATAATGCTGAACAGTATATGTGGCAGTATATTTTCCTGAGAGAAGACTTGTGTAACATTGTAGAATCAACATTCATTGCTTATGAAAAAAATAATATTCAGACAATTTTATTACAAAAAGTCTGCCTGCCATCTTGCTTATCAGATTGAAATGCTTCCGTGAGTTTTTTGAGTTGTCTTTCCCATTTCTGCCATTTTTGAGAAAGCTCTTCTTCTGCATAGATGAGAAAAAATACTGTCCAAAAATTGCAAACTATGAACATTTTAGATCATATTTTCATACTCTTTGTGATGGACTTTGTTTTGAGCTTCTAGGATTTATATTTTCTGTATTTCAAACTTTTATCCAAAGCTACAAAAATTAGAAATTTAGCTTGGAAAAAAAAATAGTTTTTGAAAATAGAAGCTCAGATTCTCATCGTTTCTATTCCTGTGTTTGGTTTTTTTAAAATAAAAAAATAGAAAAAAAATATTGAGGTCTTATAAAATGATAATTACTGACATCACTGGAACAAGTAAAAACAATTAATTTTGTTCACTGTTGGTTTTATGTAGGATTCCTTTTCTTTCCCTAGCTCTATATTGCAGTGATTGATTTTAGGTTTTTATTTCTTCTTGTTCTTCTTTTCTTCCTTAATGATCTGACCTCGATCCCCTTTAACTTAGAAGCATGCAACAGTCAATGAATTTTCACTTGATGGTCATCTAAAAGGGACATTGTTGTCAAATGATAGAGACAGGTTATTGTAGTTCATGTTAGTCTTCCTTTTCAGAGCTCATTGGACAGCCTATTTTTAGTTCAGAAGGCTTTTATATTTACTTTTCTCAGTTCTGCAAAGTGCTGTACGTGTTCTGATGAAGTAATGGGTTCCCTGAGGACCCAGGAGGAGGGAGCATTTAGCGTTTATTGCATTGACTGTGTTTTTCCAGCAGTTATAGATGTGCATTAGTACTATTCTCCTGTATCTTTCCAAGTGTAGAGAGCCAGTTTGACTTTTCCTGTATTGTTGTGTTGCGCGATTATATATTTGAGAAGCTTCTTTGCACTAAGATACTTTTTCTCACAATTCTCTTTCTTATTTTATCATTAGTCATGCTGTTACGTAGAAAGCAAATACATATACCCAGAGGCCGAAGTTCAATAATATTACAGTGGTGAAATTTCTTTGTGCTCACTGCTAGAGCTCTTGCACTAGGCTAAAATTGAGCTGCTGTCTTCTTGAATAACTTTTCTTGCTCGTGTTCATCTTGTGCACTTGGAAATTAAACATTAGCAAAGATTTCTCTGTCTTTCAAAGATGTGTGCTAGACAATAAGGTAATAAAGGGACAACAGAAATAAAAGGAAGTTTTATAAATAAAATAACATTTTATTATTATTCAAAGAATATTTAAAATATAAAATAAGTAAAAGGAAATGCTACCTTTTCCACTTCGTAAAACTCAACTTTACTTTTATCATCTACCTGCCCTATTAGAATACTTGTCCAAAATCACACTCCTGTCTTCCTGGCTATTTGCGCCCATTTATTTTTGTGCCAGTCTGGTCCTTTCATTTCACAGTAACTTTTGCTTCCTGTTCTTTGCTCTTCCCTTTCTCTCATGCTCTCTCCTTCCCACTCCTTGCCACAAGGAAATGTTGCACGCCATCTTTTCCCATTGGTTTTGTAGCCTAAGCGAGCCACACATTAGCCTTCTGGCCATCTTAGCCTTCTTTCATTAAATAGTGTTTCTTTAATTACTCTGCAAGTCCTCTTCTGTACTATGCCAGTGGCTCTGCACGTGGGTAACAGGTGCAGACAGAAAAGTACAGACACTGTAATATCTTTACTAATATCAATTCTTATATATTTAAGTTCCTATAAGACCTGTAGGCTAACAGTTAGGTTTCTGATCTAAGAAGATGAACAACATACATAGAGAAAAAAGGGGAGATGAAGAGATTCATTTTTGTGCACTTAATGAATGTCTTTGCTCAGAATATCTGCAATTATTAAAACCTTGTAACCAAATGAAGTATCAGTTAAACCCAGCACAGCCAACTGTAGCCGTTTAGCTCTGTTTGTTTTCATAGACATAGTACTAGCATTTGTTGTTTTTTTCCTGGAAATTAAGTGATGGTCACTCAGCATTTGTCTGTAAAGTTTGAAATAATTTTTCAAAAGATGCCAAGGGAAATATATGCCCTCATTTCCATGTAAATCCCAACTTTATCCTTGCTTGCCTCTAATCCCTAGTTCAGGTCCCTTTCCTACCCTTCCACCTACAATTTCTAACAGGAGACTCGTCTCTGTCACAGCCTGCAATGAGAAAGGCCTGCAGGGCTTGCATAATAATTGTGTTTCCAAGTAGTTTGGTCGGATCACCTTTTGGATTAAACAGGAATACCATTCAGCGATGGCAACTGAAAGATCTATTATGAAGGATGTATATAAATAGTGCAGTGTACTGGCTTTGTAGATGAAAAAAATTGAGATACTTTCATCAAAGTGTGTAGAGCAATGTTTATTGGGTCATGATTTCTGGATCAATGGTGGTCCATCAGCTTTCAGATGGAGTGCAGCAAAATGATATTTTTTTTGCAAGTACATAAAATAGATTTCTGGAGATGGACAAATGAAGCAAAGAGAGTGATATGGAAGAAATATAGGAACACTGAAAATGTAACCTATATTCAGTGCAGTAGTAATTAAAACTTGTTGTGGCATTACTTCATATTATGAATGGATGTTTGTATGTGTGTGTTTGCACGTGTGAACATCTGCACGCAGGTACTATATGTGTATGTACATTTCGGTATTTAAACTAGATATCCTTTGAATTTGTAAAGAGTGCAAATCAACTAGATGTTCCTAATTATTCCTTTAATCTCTATCACAGTATGCAAGTGCTATAATGAGGAAACTCGAGAACTGTGCATGCCACCAGCAATATCAATGCTGAAGAATTTGTACAGCTTGTCTGAGTCCTCATCGCTTCTTTTCACCAGGTCGAAAATTGGTTCAAGAGAACCAATTCTCTTGAATGGTGGTAGATGTGAGAGTATCATTTCAGGAAACACAACAAAGCCATAGTCTTTTACCATATCTGATCCATATATACTAGTGTCATCAACATTGTATTGGCATTACAGATGGGAGGAAGACAATACATTTCTCTGAAAAATAGCAGAAGATTGACTTGATCATTCTCTACCTGGAAATATATGGCTTATATCAGTATGGGGCCTTTTCAGTCCAAATAAGAGCATATGGAATTGCTTATATGAATACTAAATTTGTAAGAATATGATTAGTAATAAACCAGAACAAATATTCATTGCTTAAGGGAACTAGATGCCCTTACATGTTAAAGTTTTTATGCACTAAGTTCTCTTTATATCTCCATGTAGTGTAGATTAAGACAAGCACCCGTAAATCTGGGCTTCAGAAAGGGCAGGACATGAACTTTTACGTTTAAAGCTCATACTGTTATTTGAATGAGAAAACACTAGAATAGTAAGACAGAAATAGGCTTAAGGGACTGAGTATGCAGAGAGTTTGAGTACAGTTCTTGGAACACAGCCCATAATTTGAAATCTGTAAAAGTTTAGTGATCGTTGTCTGGGTTCAGACTATCATCTAAGCAGTGATGAAGCAGAAGCACTTCCACTAGTCATGGCATAAGAGGCCTATTTGTCTAATGTAGGACATTGCTAATGTAGTAACAAATTCAGTTGTCCATCCATGTCCCAGAAAGCTTGTGAAATCTCCATTCTTGGAGTTACTGAAGTCTCAACTAGACAAGGCAAAAGCAACTTGTTCTACCTTTAAATTAGCTCTGCCTTGAGGGAAGGTTGTACCAGATGATCTTCTGATATCCAGTTGATCCTCTCATATAAATTATTCTATGTATCAAAATGATCTCTAATACCTTCATTGCTGAGGAGGTATAAGGAAAATAAGACTTGAGTGAAAAACTGGAACAGGAGTCAGAGGTGATTCTTTTGAAGAAAGAGGAAACCTCATAGTGGATAATTCTGCATAATGTGCTCATAGGAGGAAATTCCTCTTAAATATATTCATCAACGCAATAGTTTCAATAGCATATAAGTGATTTATTATATATATTTATTAGATATATTATATCCTAATATAAACAGAATTTTAGTATTTGGCTGCCATTCTCTAACTGGAATTCAGCATCTTAAGAATGAGGTTAGTAAGATTATTTAAGTGCTTAATGACAAACATACAGACTTCAAAAGATTCAAAACCTATAAGAGATTAAGGTATTTGAAAAATTCTTCACATTCTACAGCAGAGAATATCCTTGCCTGGTCTTCTGGCCTGCAACCAAACATAATGACAAAAAATGCCCAGTCTTCCTAAGTCTAACTAAAATAAATAGAAACACTTTTGAGATACTTCTCAAATTAAAATTAAATTATATCCAACAGTTCTGTTTTTTAAGCAGGCAACCACTGGAAAGGAGTCACTCAAGAAAACATTAAGAAAGAGAGATGTTAAGTGGAATCCTAAACCTTAATTTTTTGAAAATAATTTTTCTAAATAGATTTTCAGTTTGGTAATTCTAACCCTGCACAATAACTTTGAAGAGATAAAAGGATAAGAACTTGTGATGTACTTCTCAAGTTTCTTCTCTCTAAGATATTTAATTGCATTAGTAGAATAAACATTTAGCTTTGCCTTTAACATAGAATTTCTGTCTTAAAATATGCAGAACAGATTATGTGAGAAGTTTACTATCAAAAACTGTAGCTAAGACAGATCATGGCATCATCTCTCTCTTAAGGTGGGAAGAAGAGTGGGATAAAGAAACCTTCATGCTTCTGAGATGTCTTTTAGAACAGTTCAGCCAAGTCAAAATATGTCTCATGCAATGCTGTCAAGATCAATAAGACTTACTGTACAGTGACTTGCTGAAGCTACTTTGGATAAATTATTCAGCAAGAACTTCAGAGTTTTTATGGCATTTTAAGACAATGATTTAACAAATCTCAAAGGCATGGCAATTCAGACTATTGATCCAAAGCCTAGAGATTCAACTAATTATACTGAAATGTTACAGGTCGATGAAGTTTTCAAAACTAGCCTAAAAAGTTCGGAGGATTAATTCACGTGATCTGTAGTATTCACTCTTTAGGGTCAAGTTTGAAACACTGTAGAAATGCTTTTTACAGCAAAGGCAGCAGTTTTGCCTCATGCCAAAAGTGGAAAATGTATAAAGCCTGAAGAGAAAAAATATGTATATTAGGAGAACTAAGCAAATTTCCTGGAACTTCAGTCCCCTCTCGTGTGTTCAGAAATTTATTTTATTGTCATATTGCCCTCCAGATATCGTTTAATTTGAAATAATTCTGCTGTAATTTCAATCTTTTTACTTCTTTAACTCTTTCTACTTCAGGAGTATATCCTTTTGTGAGCTTCAAATAGGAAGCATGTATATTTACATTTAGAAAAATGTACATAGACTGGATATATTTCATGAAAGAAACACATAATTTTGCTTTTCAATTTCTAATGCAAAAGTAAAACCTAGTTTTAGCACAGTTAGGGGCAGGACAATGTAGAAAAGAGCATTTAGAAAGTGCTGCAAATAAACCAAAAAGTACTTTACAAGCTTTTTTACATCTCTGAGCAAATAGCATCATTCAGTTTTATTATTTTTTTCAAGAGTCCTGTATCTTCTTAAAAGATATTCTTACCTGTCAAAGGCACAGGTCTTTTGCATTGTGCTATACAGCTATACAAAGAATACCTATGTTGAAGAAAGTTTGTAATAGATACTACTTTGAAATTCTGCCTGAACAATGACGAATTGTAAAGTTACATGTTTTTTCCTAAAGCAAGGATTGATCAGTTGCTCTGCCATTGTCCGCTCTCGTCTGACACCCATGTTGCTGAAATGTGTGAAAAATGAATGAAGAATTACATAATTTGTAGAAAAAAAAATCATTTTGGTTAAATAAAAGAGGGAAGGGAAAGGAGGAGAATAAACATGTTTTACGTTTCTGTTTTGTTCCATATGCACCAATTACAGACAAATTTAGCTGCTGGTGGCCAGAAACCCTAAGGATCTTGTGGCGTATGTTCCTGTTTGTTTCTAACCCTATAGTCAACATTGTATTGAGGTCTGTTAAACATTGATAAGCTTTTTTTGCAGTGTAGGTCCTCTGAGACAATTGTGCCTAAATGCTGTAAAGACCTGGATTAGGTTTATGCATTGTTAAGGTGGTTTAGATACAGCTTAGCACTTGGTATATTCTTTCCAAGGAAGAAAGACAGCCTGACTGTTTATTAATATTGACATCATTGTAATGATTAGCTGGCTAGAACCTTTAAAAAATCAAGTAATTCGGTGTAATTTTCTGATGCTCATTTTTCATTATGTCAAAGGATTTTTGTCAGCCTTTATATATGGGAAATTTACAAAAATTCACGGATTTGCACATTCCTCATTTTTTATGTACCAAGCTTTGTAAAGAAAGCTTTACTTTATTCCAACCCATATAATACATTGGTTTTGAAACATTGTTTCTCTTTTTTCATTGTTATTTGCCAGAGCAAGACCTTCTTTTCTGGTTAAAAATGTTCCCATTGCCGTACCTTTCTGACTTTTGATGTATAGAACAGAACTTACTATATAGCCCTTTTTAGAGAAATAATTTTTAAAATTGTTTTCTAAGAGATGCTTTTAAGGACAGAAAAAAACCCAGCAACATTAATACACTCCACATACACAGTTTTTCAGTGTCATTTTTTGAAATCTAGTGTTTTGATTAAGATTGGTCCATACAACCAGAAATGGTACCTGCTTATTTGCCTGTTGATACAAATCCTCAAACAATAGAGACACATATACCATTTTCTGGGTGCAAAAAGATCATATAGGACTTGCTTACTGAGGTTAAAAAAACATAATAAACATTGAATGATTAGCTTTCATTTTGTACCTTGAAAAGAGATTCTACCTCTTTCATTTGAAATTTTATTCCATACTAGTTTACTTAAAAGGTATAAAGATGTAAAGAATGTGTGTAAACTACCTAGAGAAAAAATAATCTTATTCAGTAGAAATATTTTTTTTTTAGGTTTCTTGGACTTAGGAATGGTAAGCTACCTGTTAAAGTTTGGAATAATATAATCACAGTTTTCAATAGCAACTGCCAAATTTTGGGTTGTCTTGAAAGTCTGAATTATGGAAAGACTATAAAGCATTGCATTTAGACCTGATTTTTTATTTTAATAAAAATAAAAGAAAGTTAAAATAAAATAACATAAAAACATTTTCAGAGTTCTTAATTTGATTGCAGAATTTTACAAAGTAATTTTCTTCTTTTACTAATTTTTCAAGAAACCCTGAAAATCTAGACATTCTAAACTATAGCATAATAAAACCTGAAAAGATATTCCAGTAGATTAGCTTAAATATTTTATTCTGAATTATCTCAATAAAATGATGGTGGTTGGTCTTATTTTTAGATTTTCTTTTTTAAAGTAATTCTATAAGTTCCCAAATAGAGTGATTTGAATGGCTCCTGTCATTCTTTGGAGGACTGGTGGTTTCTTACTGTGACTACTAAATAGACCAGGCTACTGGAACAAAACAAAACAAAATGCAATTTATCACATATGGAGTGAACATAGAAGATGAAGGGATATAAATTTCAGGCTGTTACTAAAGCAAACTTGTAATAGTGATCTTTTTTTACCCCTCTTTCTCTTTCTTTCTGTCCCTTTCTACTGCTTTTACTTTGTTATTCTTTTCCAACATGTAACATAGATATAGTTTCCTTTTATTTCATCAGGAGAATATATATGTTTAAAAAGCTACTCTATTTTTTTTTTTAAATTAGAATTCTTCAGGTAAACACTCTTAGAAAACTTTGCCAATTGTGTTTACTGTTGCAGTCATTGACTGATAAGAGCTGTGCTGAACTGTAGGTATTTTTATGTTGCTCCTCCAGAAGCAGGGACTTCTCCTGGATGTGCAGCGTTTTTTTTTTTTCTCCAACTTGATTGCACAGACAGAATGGCTCGATTTATTTCTATTTCTTCTACTTAGGGCATTTTAGTATCCATCTCCAAACCCTGAAGCTTTTTTTTATCTTTATCCTCCAGTGTCTGTCTTTTAAAGTTATACTACTAAATACTCCAGAAGCTTGTTTGATATGTCTTTACTCACTCTTCACTTAGATGTGCTGGTGTGTAGATGAATCCTGGATCTCTAAAAGCAGCTTGGTCCAGAGAGATTGTTCTCTCTATCTCAGGATCGCAGTTGTTTGAGGCAATTTCCCTAACAAGATAAATATATTTGTTGACATCTCTAAGTGGCTTGCTACCAAGTGGGATGTTAACCTGATTATCCTCTACTGTTTAACGGAATGACATTAGCCTTCTTCAGAGCATGTTTTCCTAAAAAATATTCTATTTGCATCCTTAACTCTTAATAGTATATGAAAGAACTGTAATCAGCTACTATAAATATTTTCTAATATCTATTTTTGGTTTTTGGGTAGTCTTACCCTCTCAGGGTCAAACAAATAAGTTATTTGTGCCACAGGACCCTCAACTTGATACATCTCTGTTCAATTTTCTAAACAAATAATTTTTTAGCTTTAGATTGTCTTAGAAATACATATGGGAATCTTCTTTTGCATATGAAAGATTATAGTAATAATAGATTATTTTATAACATCTAAACATTCTATTGTGAATTTATTAAGGTCAGTGCTTCAAAGTATCAGAAATAGATAAAGGACCATACTTTGGCTTTGAAATTATTTGCTTGGAAAGATGCAGGAAGATATGGCAGGCTAAAAAACCAAATAAACCCAAGCCAAAACAACAAAAAAGCTAGACGACAGAGCTTTACTTTTTGTATTTCTTAGCTATCTACAGCAGCGTAGGGCACAGATTAATATTAAGGAGATTTTCTGAAGCAGCCAACTGACTTTCTTCTGGGTGGTAAACTTCCCTTCTCTTTTTCAAAGTCTCATTTCTGAGTTCAGTTAAAATAATAAGTTTTCTCCATCATTATGTATTTTTAAAGTCTTCTACATATTTCAGCAAACATTCCCAGTAGCCTGATGAAGTTGGCCATGGAGGAGTAATTTCCCTTTTTTTTATTTTTGACACTGTAGTAAAGCCCAGAATAAATTAATAGTTTGCAAAGTGGCATGCTAGCAGAGAGCTGTGCAGCTCCCAAATTCTGAGGTTACATACACATTCACATGCATTAAACACTGGTGCTAGTAGCTAAGCTAGAAAGTTAGCAAAGGCCTAATGCATGTTTGTTTGTTTGTTTGTTTGTTTGTTTTTCCTCTGGGTAGCTGGGTACAGCTGGTCATAAATTCACTTTTTTTTTCTTTTATTTTTTCTTCTACAAAAATAGTATATCATAGAATCATAGAATCATAGAATGGTTAGGGTTGGAAGGGACCTTCAAAGGTCATCTAGTCCAACCCCCCTGCAAGGAGCAGGGACATCCCCCACTAGATCAGGTCGCTCAGAGCCCCATCCAGCCTGGCCTTGAATGTTTCCAGGGATGGGGCATCCACCACCTCTCTGGGCAACCT